>JAASGH010000029.1:0-121022 GCA_023334155.1 Globisporangium heterothallicum | reverse complement strand
GATCGTTCGAAGCCAGTATGTGTTCTGCGTCGAAGACGACTGGGAGTTCCACAGTCATCATAGCGCCTCCTCCTCATCGTCCACATTTTTGGACGATGCATTAGCGATCCTTCGCAACAGCAGAAACAGCGAGTATGAACCGATTGCGCAGGTGCTGGTCAACAACTACAATGGAGGTTGGGAACGGCAGCTCGACTCGACCACCCGGCGGTATTTCTTGCATGAATTCGCTGTGAGTGACCAAACGCACTCGCATTCGACCTGGCCGGGATTCTCGTTGAATCCAGGTGTGTGGGACCTCGGCGCGATCTTGGAAGTCCTCAACGGAGGTCGCAGCATCGAACCATCCTCGACGCGGATCTTTGACGAAGACAGCGGTGTGTTTGAGTGGATGTTCGCGCTTGCGATCTGGCGCACAGGGCTGAACATCGCCTATTTTCCAAACGAAACCGCGGCGCACATCGGCGCACCAATGGGAACCAATGCGTCGGCATACGTGCTCAATGGCATGCCGCGGCAGTCGGATCTCCCCCTGGATATTGCACGAGTGATAATAATCTAGCTGCATCTAGCAACAAGAGATCCATCGATGCAGCATTACGATAGGCAGCTACAGCTCTAGAATACTTCGCCCCGGTTTCTCAAGTATACCATCGACGTGAACAGTGCGGTAGAAAGTGTAGACCGAGGGTGAATGACAGGAACGAAACAACTCGAGCACAGCGCAGCAGCGTTTGTGCTTTCCCCCCTCTGGTCGCCAATGGCGCAAGCAAAAGTGACTTCGGATGGACTTGGCTGCTCATGATGCCGCAAGACAGTCGACGCAAACCGAGGTGCTAGCATCGAACGCGGACTTTGGCGAAATAATCAAGGTAATTACAGTTTTGGGATGTCTAAATTGACAGCATACGCGTTGGTGCTACATTTTCGGATGCTGTTGGATGCCTTCACGTAGGGAATGGAAGGGAGGTATTTGCTTCCGATTCCCACCCACGATGTTCTACGCACCTAGTAGAGTAGCACGTTGTGGCTCGTGACAAATGATCTCGTACCCCTCCTTCCGGCTTTAGATTAGCGCATGCAATTCATGGTGGCGACTCGTCTTCGCCGTCGGAGGGGTTCCCGTGCTCGCACGCAGCGTGCGCACCTGCATGTTGGCGTGCATCGCCAGCAGGTCATGGCGAATCACACTCGCATTCGCAAGGCATTGCTCGGCGCGGTGGTGCTCTGCAGGGTTCGCGCGCTGGAAAAGTCGCAGATTGTTCTCAAACTCGACCAGACGATGCAGGAGATCGTACACCCCGACCGAGCCAACATTGCTGCCAGTGTGCGTCGCGCGATGCTCTGGCCGCAGAGCTCTTCTATTGCCGCCGCTGCCGCCACCACCACCACCATCGTCAACTTCCTCACCTTCTTCTTCCTCCTCTTCCTCCTCCTCTTCTCCCTTTTTATCGCCATCGTCACCGCCGACGCTCATGCGCATGTCGCTCAGGCGGCGTCGTCTACGAAACCGCTCAAACCACCCGGCCGAGCCTTTGAATTCCGCATCCGAGATGCCCAAGTTCGCGGCGATCACCTTGGATTTCTCGATGATCGCCGACGGCGTCGGGTTGATCTGCACTTTCTTGAGCGAACAGATCCACTCGTACACTTTCTCTTCCAGCTCTGGGTGCCGTGGCGCCGCGTGGCGGAACGTCTGCGTTTGCTGCTTCAAGTCGACATTTTCGTTGCGCTTCTCGATCTCCGACGCCGACTGCATCACGTTGCGGATCGATTTCTCGGTCACATGGAAATCGCGCGCGAGACTGCGCAGCGACGGCGGGTTCTCCTGTCGCCGCAGTCGGATGATCTCCAGACGCTGCGCGTCGTTCAAGCGTTCGCCCCCGCCGCGCTTGCGTTTCTCAGCGCTCACTTGGGTCAGTTGTTCTTGTTGTTGCTGTTGTTGCGACTGTGTTGGTGCTGTGGTCAAGAGTTTGCGCTGCTTCTGCTGCAGCTCCTTCTCCTTCTCCTCCTGTGCCACGTACCGACGCAGCACGATGCGCTTCTTCTTCTTCTCTGCGCCGTCCGCCGTTGTTGTTGTTGTTGTCGGTGGCGCCGTCGTCGTCGTCGTCGTCGCGACTGCCGCTGCTTGTCCTGCTGCTTTCCTGCTCATTTTTAGAATCGAATGGGGGACTCTTTCTGTGTGTGTGTTTTGTGAAAGTGTGTGCACACGCGGACTTAAGGGAGAGAGGGAACCTACAACAACAACAAAAAGAGAGAGAGAGGGAAGAAAACCGCGGCTACATGTGTAATTTAGTGATCATGCGACATGCAGTATGAGAGGTGTCTGATGCGATGGATTTACACAGGAAACCGCGAATCAGCATCGGTTTCGAACCCATCACGCTAGTACACAGGATCCACGGTACGCTCTCATTCGCTCAAGCTCAAGCACACACACTGATACTATCACAAGAGGATAGGAAAGGAAACGAAGGAAAGGAAGGAAAGCAGCAGTATGGGGAATGCGACGAGTTGGTTGGCGCAGTCGCTGTGCCCCGAGGAGCAGGTGCTGTGGGTCGCTGCGAAAAGCGGCGACTACGACGTGCTCCGCCAAGCGATCGCGCGACTCACGCCGCCCACACGCTTCTACATCGAGTGGAGAGATCCGCTGTACGGGTACTCGCCGTTGGCGAATGCGTGCGCGCACGGCCACCTGCCGTGTGTGAGGCTCTTGCTGCAAGCGGGCGTGGACTGCAACGCGCGCGATCTGCACGGCAACACGCCACTGCACATCGCGACGAAGAACGGGAAAAGCGAGGTCGTGCACGCGCTCCTGGAGACGATGTCCGTCGACATCCTCGCGAAGAACACCACAAAGTCGCAGACCGCATTGGACATCGCACGGCAGGAATACAAACACGCCGAGAACCATGGCCACAAGTTCGTCCAGTGCATCGAGATGATCGAAAAGGTGCGTTAGACAAATTGCGAGAGTAGTAGTCGCTGAAGGTGTGATCATTTCTCTGATTGTGTGTGTTTGCCTGTAGAAACTCTGCATCTACTCGGGCTGGTTGCACCAGCGCGCTGACAACCTGCTGTCCATGGCGTCGGGCTTTGCATCACTCAACTCCTGGAAAAAGAGGTATGCTGTGCGTGCTTTAAGCAGTGGGGATGCTCGGTTCGCTGATTGTGAACGACGTGTGGTTTGTGTGCAGATACTGTATGATCCTGCGCACGGCGGAGCGCGATGTCGTGGAGATTGACCTCTTCTCGATGAAGCCTGGAGAGAAGCGTCCGCCATGTCCAAGGTACAGTCAGACGGACGCGACCTACTACTCTAGCAGTGCAGTTGTATTTCTCACGCGATTGACATGACGCTCTTTTGCAGTGCTGAGCTGGTGTATCGCGCGTCGAACGGCATCCAAGAAAGCGGCGATGTGACGTGGTTCGGTCGGAAAGATTTCCGATTCGCGCTGACTGCGTACACGAAGTCGGGCATCAACCGCGTTTCGGCGCCTCAACTGTTCGACTTTGCAGCGATCAACCAGTCGGAGCTGATCGCGTGGAAGACGTTCCTTGGAAGCCTTCGGGTACTGGAGCCAACACTGTTTGATAGCGGTGGTGTATCTTCTGCTGACCGATGCTGTGTGTTTGTGTGTATCATGCATGTGTGCTCAGCTTGGCGGTGTAACCCAGATCTCTCCGGCGTTTGGTCCTGCTGGAGATCGCGCCTCTGCGTCGAACCCAGCAGCACAAGCCGCGCTGCTGCGAGAGCAGCGAGATTTGGAGCGAGCCATGCAGCTGTCGGTCGAAGAGTCGCAGCGACGAAGCGCCATGCACGCCATGCCAATCCCGTTGCCATCCGCTCCGTCATTCACCATGCTCTCGCAGAGCTCTTTTGGTTCCCCACAAGCCACGCTCGCGTCGGATGGTGTGGAGATCGTGCAGCCACTGCCACCCGCTGCGGCAGCGAGCAGCCAAGCGTCGACGGCAGCTTTCCGTGGGAGTGGTGCCGGTAGGGTAGACGAGGGAGACGTGGGCAAAGATTCGGGGGAATGCGTGATCTGCTTCGATGGACCTCAATCTGCGGTCTGTGTCCCCTGTGGACACAATGCAATCTGCATGAATTGCGCGGGTGAGCTCATGGATACCACCCGACTGTGCCCAGTGTGTCGCGTTGCTGTGCGGGAGGTGATCCGAATTTTCCGAAGCTGATCGCAACGCCACAAACGACAACTCGCTCGCACGTATGCATATTGGTCCCAACGGAACGGATGCTGGGAGTGATGGACCATCGGCTGCTCCGGAACGGTATCGATGTCGCTCGTCAGCTTAGTGCTGCACCCTTTTTTATTAATATTATATTGCCTAGTCCTTCCTCCTACCATATACCTTGCTTGGGGACAGATCCGCTCGCGCTAGACGCGATAGAGCTTGATCAGCTCTCGAATGGGTGTCCGGCACACGGGACACTCACAGGATGTTTCCAGAATCTCTTCGGCACAGCTCATGCAGACTGCATTGTGGCCGCATGGCACACAGACAGCAGCCTGCGGTCCATCAAAGCAGACAATGCATTCGCCAATGGACGAATAGCTTGGTGCACGACCAAAATTCACCACTGGGGACGTTGGCGCAGCAGCAGCGGTTGCAGCAAGTCCATTGTCAGACGCAGCTCGACTGGAGGGTGAGCTCGCACTTGTCGAGTCGTCTTCGTCCCAGTCAGGAGCCGAGACAGGCAACGCAGGGGAAGACGCCTGGTCCAACTCATCCCTGTGCTGGTTTCCGGTCGTTTGCAGCGACAACCAGATCGCTCGACGGAGGTCTTCGTCCTCTTGTTCGTGAGAATGTGTTCCTGTCGGTGGCGCAGCGTAACTGCACATGTTTGCAGGTGGCTTCGACTCGCTTCGACCGTGAGTTTCTGCATAATTTGACATCTGGGCTACTTGAGGCTGCTGATTCGCCACGACAGTCGGCTGTCCATACAGCGTGGCTGCTCGGGAGTGGAGAGACTGCTGCTGATGGGTGAAAAAGCATCTCCACGCATCGTATCCTGATTGATCAATGGCAGCGAACTGGAGCGACTCCATCACGATCGTCGAGTCATAGTGGCACTTCTCTTTCACGTTGCCTCGGATCGAGAACACGAATTCCTTGCGGTTGAACCACTTCGTGTCCGTGGTCTCCATCATCCCGCCCCCAACCTGGTACAGCACAACGGACGTCGGGCACACTGGTCGCATCCCACAAGGCTTCATCGAAAAAAGCGCGAGCTCGAGGATGTCGGGGGCTCCTCGTTCCAGCACAATGCAAAACCGCCGCTTCCAGGAACTAAGCGACGACATCCCCGACACCATCGAGAGCACATTGTCCCGTTCCTCGTAGAGCCATCCACTGTAGATACAGAATTTCTGTCATACGAAACACAAAGTTAGACGCAAAGGGGAGCGACACGACAAGTGGGAACAAGGCGCGCACACACAAACCTTTTCCAGCTCTTCCAGGCACCGCTCGTACGACAACGGGTACGACTCGTCCTTGCCGATCTTCTTGCGCACGAGATCCAATGGCGTCAGCGAGTCCAGGTTTGTCTCGAACGGGAACATACTGGGGACCTGGAGGAGGTACTGCACGACCTCGTCTTTCCCTTGCTTGCACGCCAAGTGGAGTGGGGTGTTCCCCCTGTAGTCTTTCACGTTACAATTCGCGCCGGCTTCGATCAGAAGCGCAACACACGCACGATACCCGCGCAGCGACGCCTCGGCGAGCGCCGTTCGTCCCGAGCACGGCTCCTGCCATTCCAAATACTTCCTCGTCTCGGGCGTGAGCTTGGCGATCGCTGTGCGGAGCACGTGCGAGTCCCCCGAGCGCGCGGCCTGCCAGAGCACCTGCTCCTCGGGATAAATGCACTGCGCGATCCAGCTGGTGACGTTCCCCATGGCGGTATCTCGCAGACACCCTGTGTCGAATCGAAGGAGCGAGAGTTGAATAATGAGCAAAAGCGCTCGCGTCCGCTTTTTCGTAATCGAGTGTCTCGGAGTTTTTGTTTGCATCCTCATACAAACAGACAGACAGATGACCCCTTTCTCTTTGCTCGGTGGGAATGGTGGTAAAGTCTGCGACGGAATGACGGTGAGCGACCTCCCATGCGAACTTAACTGGTTTTAATGGCGAAAGCGCATCCTCGTTTGGATGGATTGTTCCCTCTTCTTGACGGAGCCGCTTCCGTCGCACCTGCTTCGAGCGTGTCGTGCAAGGATACGAGGCTGTCTTAATGCTAGCTAGCTGCGTTTGTTCTTCCTGTGCTGCTGTGCAACCATTTCTTCGTACCCAAACATCCAACGTGTCATCTGTATTTGTGTTGATGTGGTGCAAACATTCCGGGGTGTTGGCGATTCGATGAGCTCTCCCTCTATATGTTGGACAGCGATGCTGAGCGTGCGACGACAGTATGTCTTGACAGGTCGCTGGGTGCTTCTGCATCGCTGCGTCCACAGGTCCGCATTTTCTGCTTCTTTGGTCGTGCTCACTCATCAAGCTCACAATGGCATCGGATACGCGGAAATCACGCGATTCGAATTCGCAGCAAGGAAACGAGGGAGATCCCATTTCAGTCTGCTCGCGCACCGCAATACAGTACCTGGATGCTAGCGTTTCACACACACACACACACACACTGATTCTAAAAAGCCACTCTTCTTCAAGGAGCCGAACCTTCTGCACCAAAGCCCGAACGACCTGACATCCAGGTGCGATCGCTCTTCCGACCGAAGGGCTGCCAGCGCATCGCATCGAGCACGCGCACGCAGCAAACCCAAGATCCGAGTCTTCCTTTCGTCAACTCACTTTTGTGGTCCGACGAAGAGCAATGGGTGCCCGTGCATGCGTTGCACCGCGTCGCACACAGCATTCGCCTGCAGTTTCCATTTGCGCAAAAACGCTCTCGTTTCTCGGAGCGAACGAACCTCTACATACTGATACAGTAGTCAGTCCGGTCGTGGTTGGAGAAGCATCGCCTCTCATCCTGTACAGCAGGGTATCATCTTCTACAAGTGCTCGAAAACCACCACACTCACATCGCCTTCACCTTGCAGACCCGCACATATCCATTTACACAGTGGATGTAGCCCTTTCAGCTGGGAGAGTGTGATATCGCAGCTGGTTCTCCGTATCTATCGCTGTCTGCATACTGGAGACCAGTTTGTGCCAGTCAGTCCGCCGTCTCGGTCACAGCGACGTTCCCCCCATCCGATACGCTCTCGCTGTCTTTAGAGAGAGAGAGAGAGAGAGACCGCATTTCCGAAATCCCGAGCGTCTATCACTCGGATATTGCGTCCATCATTGAGCGTCGTTTTGCGAGAGTGGTTCCTTCCATTTTCTACACGCGGCAGCTCTCTATTTCCCACTCTCTGCCACCGCCCAGACACAACCACTCCAGGTGCAGCGCAAGTCAGTGCAAGAAGGACCTGCGGAGAAGCATTGCTCCTTTCATTCCCCATGGGCTTTTTCTCGAGCATCAAGAAGAAAGCGCGCGCAGAGAGCGCGTCGGCGCCATTGTCCGACCGTGCGATCGTGTCTTCTTCTTCTCCAGCGGAGCTCGTCACGTACGAGTACGTCGGCGGCTCTTTCGGAGTCACCTTCCAGCGCTCGAGATCGAAGTACTTGGACTCGGCGGGACCCACGCGCATCCAGTGGAAAAAAGAGCAGCGACTTGGCATCACGTTCGTTGAGAAAGAAGGTGGCGGCATCGTCGTGAAAAGCACGGACGTGGTTCCGTCGGAAGTGTCGATGGGACAAGAGTTGATCGGCGTGAACGGCACCCCCGTCGTAGGTTTGGGTTTCCTGAGCGTCATGGAACGCCTGAAAGTCGCGTCGTCGCCGTGTCAACTGGATTTCACGCCGCCGCCATCCCCCATTGTCGTGTCCGAAGTATCGGACGTGGTGACGATTGCGCATGGCGTGGAGAAAGGCATGGTGCTGCAGTCCGTGAACGGCGTCAGCATGATTGGCGCCACGCTCGTCGAAGTGAACGCTGCCGTCGTGAAGGCCGACGAATTGAACCCTGCCGTCCTGAAATTCGCGCCATACACAGAGGTCCATCGTACGCTGACGAGAAGCGACTCGGCGCCGAAATCGGGTCTTCGCAATACCGCATGTATAGCCGCGGTCGTCGCAGTACTGGCGGTCTAACCTTCGGCGTCCAGATGACGGATTGCTAACTGCATGGACTCCATCAACCATGGATTCTTGCGAGTCAGGTAAAACGGCGATAGCAGATTATCGAGTCGAAGAGGTTGCTTTGCTCTGGTTCAGCAACCTGGGATCAACGTCAGCGTATCGTCTATTTAAGAGAGAGAGAGAAAAAGCAAAACAAGAGCGAGCTGGAAGCGCAAAAGGGTGAGGAGATGAATGTAATAAAAGCGAACACCCTGTTGCCAATCACAAAAGAGTGGACCGATTCGTTTCTGTTTGTAGTGAATTTCGGATCACCGGAAGACACGCATGACCAAGGCAACCCACCAACACAGGTACACTCTACCCCCACGGTCCCATTCCGCAGTCAGACGCCACATAGTGGGTCCGATCCAGTAGCAGATCCAGTCGTGCGTTCGCACGTCCGGCATTTCAGAGATGAGGATCCCGCATCTATTCAGCGACGATGAGGTCGCATTCGGCGATGATGCGGACATGAAAGGGTGCAAAAAAGCATCGACCAACTTTCTCCCTCTTCGATAATGGTAAATAAAGCCGATCCTATTCGCTCAAAAGCCACCGCTTCCACCCTTGATTGGCTAAAAACGGACATGTCTCTTCACTCCCCTTTTCCTTCCTTTCCCTCCTCACAACTCAAGTCTGTCGACCAGTGCAGAAAAAAACCCCAACAGCTCGAATCTCGTTGCAGACTCCAAAAGCTCATTTCCCATATTTTGACCAAGAAAACAGAGAAAGAGAAAATGGCGCCGAGTCTGCTGAGCAAGTCGCTCAACGTCGTGCTGTTCGCGATCGTCGTGCGCGTGTATTGGAACCCGCAGGAGTCGCTGCGTCTGCTGGGCAGCAACGACGTCGACCTGCTAGCGCACGTCGTGCGCTTCATCATGACGCTGCTCACGTACTCGCTCGCGACAGCATATGTGTCGTGGTTTTTCTACCTCGGGGGTGCGATCTTCCTGCAGTCGGCGTGCTGGGTGCTGTACATCTCGAAAGACCGCTACTTGCCGTTTCTGGGACTGGACGAAGCGACCGAGAAAGAGTTGCTGCTCCTTGGCGCGTCGCTGTGCTACGCGGTGCTCGCGGCGATCATTTTCTTTGGAGGCGACGCGGAAGAGAGGCATCAGTTCAGGTAGGCTGTGATGGTCGCTGCTTGCTTGGTGTTAGCAGTATTTGTGTGTGTGCGCACGTTTTTGGATTGTCCTCGGATGCTAATTTGTGCGGTTTTGTCTTCTAAACAGAAATCGTTTGGTGGCGTTTTATGAAAAGCACAACCCGGAAAAAATCAACGAAGTGGACGCATTGGTGAAGAAATATGAGGGCAACGAAGAGCTCCTTTTCACGCGCCTGCACCGCAAGTACAACGCGCTGTCGCGCGAAGGGGAAGTGGTGAATGGCAGAAAAGCAGTCTCTCGCGACTTTGACGAAGGCGACTTTCTCTATGAAGAAGAAGAAGAAGTGGTGCAGTACAAAGAAGAAGAAGAAGAAGAAGAAGAGGCGCAAGAAGCAGATAACGAAGAAAGCGCGAATGACCGCAGCGCTGCGGAAGGGAGCTCGGTCGACAGTGACGAAAACGACGACGGTTTCCAAGTGGTGAAGGCGCCTTTGAGTCCGTCGTTCGTGACGCAGCTCGGCAAGCCATCGTCGCCAGTGAGCACTGTTCCCGGCACGCCTCCAGGTCACGCAGTCACATCGAATAAATCGTCGCGCATCCAAGCTGCGATCCAAGAAGCACGTCGTGCCCAGGAAGAACGCATCCAGCAGCGCATCGCCCAGTTGGAAGCCAAGGCGAACGCCGGACAGCAGTAACGAACGAACGAACGAACGATAAAGGCACCGAATCCCAGCATCCATCCATTCGTAATAATCGCGTTGCTTTCTACGTGATGTGGTGGTGCATTTGTACCCACTCGCAACCAAAGTGCACGAAAAGAGTGCAATGTGTCCTAGATCCAGACGATGGTCCTCTGAGTTAGGACACCGAAGTCGCTATTTCTATTTCCCTCTTCCCCCTTTTTGCAGAGATGCACAAAGAAAGGGTCGTATGAAGTTGCTAAACGCGATCCCATTTTATGAACGTGGTTGATTGCCAATCCGCTCACGAAACAAAATCAGTGCGACCTTCACGATGATAGCAATTCCTTTTCGTTGTGCATAATTCCTCTTGTCGCTTTGCTCGGTTTCCAAAACGACAGCAAAACAAAGAATGTAGAAACATTCCCATTTCGTTTCACAGTTGAGATCATCGACAACCTCAGTTAGCGACTCGGAGGTAGCAACGCTGGTTTCCTCATTTGCTGCAGTTGCTATTCTTCTCTTACAATCCCGCAAGTGTGTGAGAGTCAAAACTTCAACTGCGAGTGTGTGAGGACCCGCTTCAAACCCACCCACCCGTCCACTCATCCTTCATTCTTTCTCCTTCCGAAATGACTGCATCGCGATGTTGCTTCTGGGATCACGCCGACTAGGCTTTCGTCCACACACTGGAGCCGCTCGTACACTTCGCAGCCTCATTGTCCCATTTGGAGCCAAGACCGCAAGAAGACCCCCCTCCCGTTTCTTCTTCTCCTCCTATCCCCCTCCCCCCCCCCACAGCAGCATGGCGCACGCGCTGATCCCCCTCGAAGACGTCGCGACGATGCCTGCGCCGGGTCTCAACTTCCCCGTGAACGTGAGCTTCAGTCCAGACTCGCAGCTCGTGGCGTTTCTGCATTCGAAGCAGAACCAGCTCACGCGCCAACTGTACGCGCTCGACGTGCACTCGAAGCAAACCGAGCTCCTCGCGTCGCCACCTAACCAGGGCAACACCGAAGTGAACCTGTCGCTCGAAGAGAAGCTGCGTCGCGAACGGCAGCGCCAGATGGGCGTCGGCATCACGTCGTACTCGTTCAGCCCCGCGCCACTCTCGAAACGCATCTTGTACCCGATCCAGGGCGATTTGTACATCCAAGAGCAACCAGGCGCCGACTTGCGCTTGCTCTTCGACAAGACCACGACGGGGGTCGTCGGCGGCGTCATCGATCCACAATTCTCCCCCGACGGACGATGGATCGCGTTCGTGCAGGACAAGGAAGTGTACGTGATCTCGAGCGAAGTGAGTCCATTGGGGTCGCAAATCGCCGTGCAGATCACGACTGGTGCGCGCGGCAACGAAGGCAAGACCAATGGACTCGCGTGCTTTCTCACCCAGGAAGAACTGAGCCGTTTCCGTGGTTTTTGGTGGTCCCCCGACAGCAGCCACATTGCCTTCGAAGAGATCGACGACAGCAGCATTGAGCAGTTCCGGATCATGCACTCGGGTAGCGACGCCGTGGGCGACGCTGCGCAGGAAGACCACCGATACCCTTTCGCGGGCGGTGTGAACCCGTTGCGTCGACTGGGTGTGGTCGCGGTGCGCACATCGGCCAGTCAGCCAATGGGTACCCCTGTGTGGATGGACTTTGGTGCCGACACGGACTACTACGTGAGTCGCGTGAACTGGTTGCCAGATCAATCGCTCGGTGTGCAAAAGCTGAACCGCTTGCAGACCGAAGTGACGTTCCTGCGCTTCGACACGGCGTCGGGCAAATCGTCGGTGTTGATCCACGAAAGCAACCCCGTGTGGGTGAACGCAAACTACTTGTACCGCAACATCGAGTCCGAGAACAAGCAGACGTTCCGCTTCATCTGGGGCTCGGAGCGTACAGGCTACTTGCACTTGTACTTGTACGAATACGTGCATGGATCGAGTGGCGCGCAGCTGCTGGGAGCGCTCACGGGCGGCAAGTGGTGCGTGGAATCGATTGACGGCATCGACTTGACCCGCGGCAAAGTGTACTTCAGCGGGACCGCGGACTCGCCGCTTGAGCGCCATTTGTACGTGACGTCGCTGTACCCCAGCCAGAGTTTGCACACCCCTGTGCGCCTCACTGGCGCCGAAGGGATGCACTCGATCGTCATGGACAGCGCGTGCAAGACGTTCGTCGATGTGTACAGCAACCTCACCACGCCGCCAACGGCGCGTGTCTGCAATGTGCCGTCCGACGCCGAGCTTGCGTCCAGAGACACGTTGTTCCAAATGATCGAACAGTCGGCGTTCTCGCTGCACGCGGAGATCGAGCCGCGAGTGACCCACTTGGCCACGCAGGGGAAACTGCCTGCGCCCGAGATCATCTCGTTCCCAACGCGCGATAGCGCCGAGACGCTCTATGGCGCCGTGTACTTGCCGGACCCAGCGCTGTACGGTCCTGGTCCGTACCCAACGCTGGTCAGTGTCTACGGTGGTCCGCACGTGCAGCGTGTGGCGCGCATGTGGGCGATGACCGTCGACATGCGTGCGCAACGCTTCCGCGACATGGGGTACGCGGTGCTCAAGGTGGACAACCGTGGCAGTTTCCGTCGCGGCTCTGCGTTCGAAGGCGCGATCAAGCACCGGATGGGCACGGTCGAGATCCTCGACCAGCAAGCCGGAGTCGACAAGCTCATCCAGGACGGCATCACGCAACCTGGTCGCGTGGGGATCTACGGCTGGAGCTACGGTGGCTACATGTCGGCGATCAGTCTCATGAAGGCTCCCGAGACGTTCAAGCTGGCGATCGCCGGTGCTCCGGTGACCAGCTGGGACGGCTACGACTCGTGCTACACGGAGCGCTACATGTCGACCCCACAATTGAACCCCGAAGGGTACCGCGAAGGCTCGGTCATGGAAGTTGTGCCGAAGATGCAAGCGTCGCAGAAATTGCTGCTGATCCACGGACTCATCGATGAAAACGTGCATTTCCGCCACACGGCGCGACTCATTAGCAGTTTGATCACGGCGCGCAAGCACTACGATTTGCTGCTGTTCCCGGGCGAACGCCACTCGCCACGTCACTTAGAGGACCGTATTTACATGGAGCAGCGCATCGCCGAGTATGTCGTCGCCCACTTGTAAACCAAGAGCATCGCATGTGGAAGCAATGGAAGAGAATCGAGTCCTACGAAGAAGCATTCGTGCGAATGAATAGATGAAATGAGGAAGGCGAAGTGGTGAGGAGGTAGGATGGATGGATGGATGGATAGAGGAGATCTCAGCAGATACACCACGTATTTTTTGTTTATGAGTGTTGTTCTGCCAGTACTCCCTCGTTTCACAAAGCGTAGTAAGGTAGTGGGTAACACTTGCATGTCGCTAACAGGATGGAATGCATTTTGAATTTGCTGCTGGATACGTATCCGAATGTTGCAAAATGCGGCAATTTCTCGCTCCAGTTTGTGGGATTCTCTCTGTTTCGCTTTAGTTAGGATTGCTGCAGCGAAGCTTGGATCGCGCGCTGCAGCTCATCGTCTTCGTCGCTCGCTGGAGTTCCAAACGCTGGTGCAGTGGCAGAAGAAGCAGGCGCTGCATGTCCACCTCGACTTGGTCGCCAGTCACGAGAAGAAGGTGTGGGTGTCGTGTATTCCTGCGCAGATAACTCCAACGCAAGTCGCAGCTGCTCTTCGTAGTCATTCGCACCAGCAGTTGTCGTTGCAGCACCATCATCGGTAGTTGTCCTTTCTTCCTGACCAAGATGACCCAACGAAGCTTTGATCGCAGCCGAAACCTGGTCATCGAAGTCCATATCGTGGGTACCGGCGGGCAGCGTCTCGAGCGAGGCTTCGATGGCTTTTTTCACCAGGTCTTCTTCGGACACCTGCTTGGCGCTTGCGATCAAGTCCGCTTGGATCGCTGCCATTTCGCTCTCCTGCGTGGCTTCCTGTAACTCTTGTCGCTCCCTCTCACCCTGTAAACGAGCAGCAGCGTCAGGAGATCCGCTAGCTGCAGCAGTATTGCTGCCTTCGTATTCCTCCAACGAAAGCTTTAGCGTTTCGTCAAGATTGGAATTCATCCCGTCGAACTCATTCCGCGAGAGCTGCAGGTATCATTACAGAAGGAGATCAGTTGACGAGTTTCACTGCATGTGCGCAACAAGCTGCTCAGTCGCTCATGGATCGGTAGCAACATACCAGAAGAGTCTGCTCCAGCTGGGCCATTTCGGTCGTCTCGCGGTCGGATTCGGCTTGCACCTGCAGTGCCACGCCCGATGTGTCGTCCCCTTCCCTGGTGTTAATACGACGCGAGTATTCGAGATGGCGTCGCTCCCATTCCCCCGGTACGTCCCGAATGCAATTGGTCGAATGGTTCAACCCGACAAGCGAATCGTAGTGACCGCCACCATAGTAACTTAACCTGTAAACAGCAGCAAGCACTCAAGTTACGTCCACGTCAAACGCAGATAGAGCGCCAAAAACACCACAGCATACCGAATCGGCGGTCGATTGCGCGAGAGTCCGCTATTCTCGTGGAACGTCCGGAGTTTGCGAAAGCCGTGAGCTGGGTCGTACGCGTACACTTCTGCAGGTCGATCGTAGAGCTCACACATCGCTTGCAGCTCCGGGTCGTCGCCCCACACTCCGTGTCGTCGCTTGTAGTTTAGATAGCGAAGGAACGCAGCCATGTCGCCGACCACGTAGGGCTCAAAGTACTCTTTCTCGCTCTCCATGTAGTCCATGCACATGGCGCGCACGAGCGCGTGGTGGCGGTCATCGCCATACACTTGGTGGCTAACAGAGCGAAACAGGCAATTGCCATCGCCTTCGATCGGGTAAATGCGAAGCCCCTGCGCGTCAAGCGCGTTGCGGTACTGCTGGAAACGCGGGTTTTGCGTCTGGAAAACGCGATGCCGTGTGTGTTTCGGTGTGACGCTCAACTGCCGCTGAACAGAGAAGTTGCGGTGCTGGATGTGGTCCCCGAGGGGTGCAACCGTGTCAGGCACGAATGAGATCCACTCATCGAACTGCTGTTGGCGGCCAGCGTATCGTACGAGGATATCGCTGGGACGACAGCGCACGACGTGGGCTTCTTTCCAGACCCCATGCATGGTCTTCCGCACTTCAATTTGCTGCGCGAGCCGAACGGGAGAGCTATCATTTCGAGTCTGCGCGACAGTGGGAGCGAGATCCATATTCGAAGTGCGGTTCGTGTGTCAAACGCAAGTAGCTATGTCAAAGCAGAAGGGAAAGAGCGGGGACGTACTTTGGTCGCTGGCTGAGCCAGTTGCCCCGAGTCGCTTGGGATCCATCGATGCCACGAATCGTTCATATTGAGGTAGTTAATACGCACTTCCCCATCCGCCATCTGCATTGCGACCATAATCAGCACCACCACATCGATGAGACAGACCACTACGAAGACAGCAAAGCGCCACTCCGTTTGCTTACCCGTAGGATCGTTGCTGGACACCAGTTCCCAAACACATTTTGCGCATCGACAGGGTCGCCAACATGCAGCTGACGGCGCCACTCCACATCTCCAGGATCGACACGCATCATCTCTACATAGCACACACACACACATTTATCACAGATACGCACAGAGAGAGAGAGAGAAACGGTGGAATTCACGTCAGCATTGCACTCCCCACAGCAACAACCACCACTCTCCCTACCTTCTTCGATGTCGGTGTCGTCGCTAAAGTCGTCCTCATCCACTACCGCACGACGGGCACTTGCGGACAAAAAGCGGTCGCCAAGCGCTCGTGCAGCAGCAATCACGGTGACGCGGTTGTCGACTTCCTCGCGACCTCGGTCCTCCCGCTCCTCCTTCTGCTCGTCGCTGTCGCTGTCGTGACGGTCCTGCTCACGCCAGCGCTGCTCCAAGCGGTCGGCCTCGTCCTCTGCTTCGTTCGCACTGCTCCCCAACACCAGTCGGTCGCACCCCATGATGATGCTAAATGCCACTCGCGCAATGCAACGCAATGCACGCGCTCACTTTCGCCGCCGTTAATATTGTCACAGTAATCCAGGTGTTCTTAGCGCTCAATATTGAAGCACCACACACACACACCCGCTCGCTAGGTACGCAGATGAGATCCACTACGTTCGCATTCTGGAAAGCGAAGAGAACGCGAACTTAGTCGAAGAGCTACATTGGTGCATTTGGGAGAAGGATCGGAACCTGTGTGGAATGGGATGTCGGAGTCAATTTCTTTATGTGAATATGCGTGCGCATGCACGTGTCACCGCTCTCTTCGGGTCTACTCTATATACGCTGCTACTAGTTGCGCGTCTCTCGCCGCGTCGAAGCGTCATTTTCTCGCGGAGGGCTGGTCGATCCCGTAGTAGCAAACATGCCCATCGTGGTTTTCAACGGTCGTCTCGGCACCTTTCGAGATCAAGTACGCGCCAAGGGTGTCGCCATATCCGTAGCTGAAGCAGAAATGCAATGCTGTGTTGCCTCGGAGCTGTGCAGGTGTCCATGTAGAAAGGGAGAACGTGTCAGTGCGTACGAGTGCAGGTCCATGTGCACAGCATGAATTTGCACCCACATTCTGGCTGTTGATGTTGGCGCCGCGACGCAAAGCTAGTTTGGCCATGCGCTTGAGTCCATTTTGACACGCGATGGAGAGGATCGTATTCCCGAACTCATCTTTCGAGTTCACGGATATGCCCTGGTCCAGCATGTACGTGACCGAGTCCACTCGGTTGTGTCGTGTCGCGGAGAATATGTCATTTTCTGGGACCACAGGCGCTTGGACATACTGGACGCTCCGAAGCTCCGTTGCGCGGGCTGATGACCCTCCAGTTGCCAGTGCGAGGTAGTTTTCCTTTGAACTCCCACCGCGCTGAAGCTTGTGGTCGTATTTGCTGTCCCCATAGTCAGGCAGCGCTTGTTTCATGTCAGAAACACCGGGAAATCGCTTGCCGCCTCCACGATAACCATCGTCCGAATATGTCGTTGAGTGACTCACCGCTGGATACTGCTCGGTTGGTGTCAAGATACTCTCTCGTGGGGTGGCATATTCGTTATCATCCGACGACACTGAGCGAGCGCTCTCTCGCGGGGACGCGAAGCGCTCATCCTCGGATCCGGTGCTTGAATACCCACGACGCGCCGAGCTTCTAGGCGTGTGAAACCGATCATCCATCATTTTCGATTCCATTGCAGGTCTGTGTGTGAGCGCAAGAACTCGGATTTGAGTGGGTTAGTCAATCAAAGCAAGCGCGACGCTCCTCCTCAAAATAGGCTCTGCAGTGCCAGAGTTCTAAATTTGACCGATCAAGAGGAGAGATGGACCCAAAATTAGTCAACGATACATCATCAGAACAATGCGCGGCAATCTCAAACCATATTTTGATCTCTGCTTTTCGGCGCTTCACAACACCCTGGCAACTGCCCTCTCGTTTTGTCTTTTTCTCTCTTTCATTTCTTTCTCAGTGCTAAATCATGTACTGCTGATACCTTGAGCGTGCTGGAAAGAGCTGCAGAAGCACAAACTTTCTCACTGACGCATCCATACGCACTCTTTAGTCGGACATCTTGGTGTCTCCATCCTCGTCCTTGACGTCCGACACTTCAACCGCATCAATCTAACTCGCAAAGAAAACAGCAATTGGGAGCCCATTAGAAAAAAGAAAAACGCGCTGGCTCAACAACCTCAATGTATCACAACTGCAGTCGCGTACGTAAGGTTGCAATTCGTCGCCCTCAATGATCTTGAATGGCTGGTCCACACCGACAATAGCGATGGTGATGCTGGCAGCAGTCAACTCTTGGTCGCCTTGGAGGCAGCCGCGGATTCCTTGCAAAGCATGCTGAATGAGTTCATCCTTGCCCACTAACAGAAGTGCAAGCATCAGAAAAAAGTAGAACCAGGACAGACTCGCCGAAAGACACAATGCTGCCAACTTACAGTTCGAGAAGCTTTCAAAATGCTTTTCGAGGTAAGTACGGGCCGACTGCGAACGGGCACCGATGGCGATCGCCTTGTACTCGTAGTAGTTGCCCGATGGACAGGTTTGGTACAAATGCACACCTTTTTTCTGTGAACCGCGCACACATAGAGAGACCAAAGAACAAATGTCAGACTCCATGGATTTCCGTGCATGCCCCTCATAACCGTCATCGTCTCGTACATCCGCGCCAGCGACAAGGAGACCCACGCCATAAGGACGGCGAATGTACGATTGCGTGCACTCTTGCTTTTCTGCAGTTGAATAGAGATGTTAGCACCGTTTCTTTCGAAGATCCCTTTCGACACCAATAGGATAATACATACTGTCCGCGACATCCGACACCAAACGACCAATCGTGATTGGACTTCCGTACACAAACTTGTGGTTCAAACTTTCTGTTCTCATAAATCTGCACACACACGCCAACAGAAACCGGTGTGAATGCAACAACGAAATGTACACTCCCCCTTCAATGAAAATACCTCCCTCCCCCCCAAACCATCCAAACGCAAAAGAAAATGGACGCATGCGCATACCTGGCCAAGGTTCGTCCATCGGCGGTCAAACCAGCGACGGCAATGCCCAAATGGTCGTCGATCTTGAACACTTTCTTCTGGTGCTCGGCGAGATCCACGTTCAATCGCTTGATGCCGCAGAGCACGACAAGCTTCTTGGACGTGAGCCCCAAACAGGCGCTCCCCTGCTTCACGGCCTCCATAGCGTAGTCGATCTGGTGCAGGTGGCCCTGAGGGCTCCACACCGTCACATCTGTGTCGTACTGGTTGCGAAACATCTTCTTCGTTCTTGCTTTCTGTGCTTTGGATGCGGGCGAATATTGGGGGAAAGAAGACGGAGCTCGAAAAGGATAGCAAGATACAATTTGTTTAAAACGTATGTGTGTGAGTGTGAGTGTGTTCCTCCCTCACTGTTTAAAACTATAGAGTGTAGGTTGTTGTGCATGATGTGGGCCACGCCACGGAGAGTGATTGTATTTTGGTGGAGTGGCCCACATATGGGAAACTTTCAAGATTGCAGATTTGGGAGCACTTTTCTGTCATTTCTTCCCCATTTGCACTCGAAGTGTGAGGAACAAGCGTCGAGTGCTGCAGAAACCAAGGTGGATGCGGAAAGCGCTGCGAACAATGAAGGTTGAGATTGACGCACACGGAAAAAGAGTCTCCTTCGCTCCTGCTTGCTGACTTTGCGTATGCCGGTCTAGTATCTGGGACAGCGAGACGCTCAGCGTGTGGATGAAGAGCTCATGTCGAGCAAGTATGGGTTCTCAATTGATCAGTTGATGGAGCTTGCCGGGCTAAGCGTTGCCTGCGCAATCGGGAAAGAGTATCCTTCTGCGTCGACGTCCTCTTCGGCCGCTCAGCCCACGTCCAGAGAGTATGGAAACGTCCTCATTGTCGCTGGACCGGGCAATAACGGGTGAGCATTGATGCTTGGGGGACATGGATCTGCAGTGCTTTTGATATGATCCGCATTGAGCAGCTTAACTGTGAACCTGTGTGGCGTGCCAACCCGATGCTCCATAGCGGCGATGCGCTCGTTGCTGCACGGCACTTGAAGGTGTGTGAGCTGCTTCATCCGTGCATGCATGATATTCAGACAAAAGTCCACGACCGTGCATGAGCTGTTCAATGTAGCACTTTGGCTACTCTCCGACAATCCTTTACCCGAAGCGCAGCTCCAAGGCACTTTTCCAGGTAAACCAACTCCGTGCTTGGGGATCTGGAAATGCTCGCCTTTTCATTCATGTGCTTGTGAACACTCCCGAAAACGAGCAGGGTCTCGTTACCCAGTGCGAACAGCTCGAGATCCCATTTGTGGATCAAGTTGCCACAGCGTAATGTCTCGTCACGCTCGCGCGCCAGATAGTCTTCAATGTGTTCATCAGCCCTGTATTCGTTTGAAACAGGGATGCCGTGGACGCCAACTTCGACTTGGTCCTCGATGGTGTGTTTGGTTTCAGCTTTGAAGGAAGCATTCGCGCTCCGTTTGGTGAAGTGATTTCGGTTTTGAAGGAGTGCCAAACTCCGATTGTGTCTATCGATATCCCGTCTGGTTGGCACGTCGAAAAAGGTAGTGACGAGCTTGGCGGGTACTTGTGGGGTATAGGAAGGAGAATAGTCACAAGCAGCGTGCATGCGTTTACGATTGGCAGGGAATGAAAAGGGAGTCGGGTTGGAGCCCCAGATGCTCGTGTCACTGACTGCTCCAAAGCTTTGTGCCCAGCAGTTTGGCGGACCCAACAAGACTCACTACATCGGCGGTCGATTTGTTCCAAGGTACTGCATGGGATTGCACGCTTCCATTCCCAACCGATCATGGGACTGACCCGTGTGTGTGTGCTTTTATTGGCTAGCAGATCTTTAGCAGAAGCATTCAACCTGGAGTTGCCGGTGTACCCTGGAACGGAGCAGTGCGTCAAACTCGATTGATGCTTCACGACCTTTCCCACTCGGGAAAGCATGGGAATGTGCACGTGAACGTCGATTCTGACAAACAAAATATATATTCCTACAGATGATATCTATCGTTCTCAATGCACATATATACACACAGAATACACAGTCATACAGAACTACTCAAGCAGTTCACGCCTGGAAGTTGGCGACCGCTTGCGAGACAGCGTAGTCTCCCGAGTGGCTGATAGACACACTGAGCGAGGTCAACCCGATACGGTTGAAGACCTGCAGGGGGTAGCCAGACAGCAAAACGGATGGAGCGCCAGAGGCAGTCATGAAGATCTCAATTTCACGAAGTGGGGCGCCTGCTCCCTTCCAGAGGTTTGGTTCATTTGGCGAGGTGCCGGAGATAGCCTTGATGACAGCTTCTTTCGCGGCCCAACGTCCGGCGAAGCTTGCAGCAGGGTGTGGTGCGCTGTAGCAGTAAGCCATCTCTTGGTCAGTGAAGTTGCGTCTGATGAAATCTTCACGCCCGTGCAAGTTTTCAAAAGTAGCCACAGGCTCGACATCGACACCAATGCCAATATTCTTCGTCGTCAGACCGATATCAGATGCGGTCTGGTTCAACGCCGATAGCAAGGTAGCTGGGTTGCTCCCAGACTCGTCATCCGCGACCTTGTTCGAGGTCGCAGCAACAGCTGACTTGGTCCTCTTCGAACGCTTTGGAGCTTTCGGACGCTTGTCTTGCTCTGGACCACCAAAGCGCCAAGTCTTCGCAACTGGATCATACTGGGCACGGGAACTTGGGTCCAAGTACACACTGCTTTCCTGCGCGGCAGTGTACGGAGCTGAATCCTTCACCTGGATGAACTTGCTCTTGCCAGTGACAGAGCTCTGCATGTATGTGTTCATGCGAGTCAATCGCTTGGATCGGCGAGACGTGTAGCTCAGGAGATCAGCTTGGGCAAGCGTCGACAGCAAGTAGTCAGGGTGAATCAGCAAGATTTCGCCACCCGCTTGGCCGAATCCGAAACTCTTCATGATGGCAGCCTTGATGCCAACGGTTTGAATGCTGCGGTTTGGATACATCAAGTAGTCGAACTTGCGAAGCGTTTCACACGTGTTGTCCAAGTTGCGGTTGCCTGGAATCAAACCGGAGTTGAGAACCTGCAGCAGACCGTTGAACATCCACGCGGCAGCAGCACCCTTTGGATGACCGGTCAAGTTCTTCTGGCAGATGATTGGCAACGGATTACCGATGGTACGACCAAGGTGCTGGAGTTGCTTTTGCGTCACTTCGCTTTCATTCTTGTCGTTTGCCGTGGTGCCAGTCCCGTGGAAACTGGCGACGCCGATGTCATCAACAGTCAAGTTCCAGACGCCAAGCGCTCCTCGCAATGGAGCGATATCCGCACGTCCCTGGAAGAAACTTTCGCCCCACATGGCTTGAGCAGATTGAACCTTGCGCGCCTTCACTTCCTCCAAAAACACGAGATGGGACTCACTGCTGTCTTCAGGAACCAGAGACTTTTCGCGAGCGAACCAGGTGTCGATGTCGGCAACTTCAGCATCAAACTGACGGCGACGGAACTCGACGTCCAGCAGGGGAGAAGTCTTGGTTGACACTCCACTCACTTCACGAGCTGTCGTCAAGATACCTTGGCCGGGAGCTGGCACGGAACGCCCGTTCTTATCCGTGGCAGTGTTGGTGAGCGCGACTACACCGTAGATTGGGCAACCCATATCCAAAGCGAGCTGAGCGTCCATCAACAGCTGCATGCCTGCGCCTTGACTTTCCATGAAACCTCCACGCGATGTCGAGCACGGACGGCACATTTCCTTCGGGTCTCTCCCCATCCCGGTTTCCTTGACAGAGTCACTTGTCGCCTTCATTTGAGCAAACTCGTAAGAACCTTCTTCACCGAAGTCGTCGTACCCACCGACGATCACAATGCGGGCTTTGCCGCTCTTGATCGTTTCAACACCAATGTCAACAGACTCGGCCGCAGTAGCGCAAGCACCAACAGGAGTCTTGATTGGACCAGAGGAACTGAGCAAAAGCATGTTCACCCACGCTGGCGCAGTGTTGATGAAGCACTCTTGGAGAGTGTCGCTAGCGACGCTCTTACCTTGCAGGCGACCTTGGTAGATTCGCTTGAACGAGCGCATGCCACCCATACCGCCACCGGAAGTGTTGCCAATCTCCGAAACATGAACGTATTGGTAGAACTCATACGGATCCGTCACACCTGCAGACACAAGTGCGTCCATCGTAGACGCTAGCGTGTACAGCGTAACCGGATCCACAGACTCAGCAATGTCCTTTGGCAAACCAAGTCTCTCAGCACTCCAGCCAGTAGGAATTTGACCAGCAACAAAGCGATCAAACGAGAGGGCTCGTGGGATGCTGAGAACAGACCCCTTGCGCAAGCGAATCATCCAAGCGCCGGAAGCGTTTTGGAACACGTCCACGTTTTCTGCACCAAGCTCATTGCGGAACTGAAGAGCTTCTTCACGATCGGCAACCTCGACAGGAGCCATTTTCTTATCAATCGCAACTTGATGGAGAATCATCTTCTTGTGAGGGTCGTAACCTTCGAAGAGATCAGGCTCGACGATACGAATCCCAGCGTGCGTGATGATTTCTTCTTCGTAGCGAGATTTCACATCTTGGTCAGAAACAACCTCCTTCGTCTTCGCATCGACCCAGCTGCCATTGTCGTACACGATACGACCTGTCAGCCAAGCCAACTCAATGCAGCCTTCCAACGAAAATTCGCCAAACGATTCCATTTCCCAGCGAGTTCTCGCGCTACCCCAAGGTCCAACCTCGCCGTACCCAGCAACGACAACAACCTTGCGCAAGTCGAGCATGCCTCGAAGCAGGACTTGCTCACGAGTACCAGCGAGTTGACTGACAGACGAGAGACCAGGGAAGCCATCACAGAAGTAACCAGACAAGTCAGCTCGAGGAGTGAACTCCAGTTGTGGCTCAGCAGCGGCAGCTGATGGCAGAGCAAGAAGCTTCTTTTCGCTCTGGATCGACTGATAGATCGACGCTTGGAGCTTGGCTTCGCTCATGATGTTGGTTCGAATGGCGTCAATCTGATTCTTTAGGTCGGCCAGTTGAGCCATGCCACCAGTCAGATCAGCCCAAAGCGGTGCCTCGGTAGCCTTTTCGACAATGCCAGGATGCATCAACGCGCTGAGGTTGAAGCCCATTTCCGTAGTGCTGAACGTGCGGACACCCAGTTTTTCCACACCCTGGGCGACAACATTGTTCCCAGACATGAGTCCAGTACCGCGAGTCCAGCCGATAACAGCGCCAACAATCGAAAGCTGGTCATCCCAGCCTTCGGAGTACCACTTGTTCATCAGACTTTCCACTCCCAACTTCGATTCGGCGTAGAGACCATCACCGCCAAAGGTTCCGTGGTTTGGCGATAACGGCAAGATCACAAGAGCTGGTCGAGTAGAAATGCCTCGCAGCTTTTTAGCAGAAACCACTTCGCCAAGAAGGCGCATGGTGTTGGTCAGCATAATGCGATGAGCAAGCTCCGAGCGAGCGTCGATGTCAGCAATAGTGCGTCCGACTTCAGAGAGCGCGGCAAATGGAACCACGAAATCCAAATCAAGGTTGTGCACATTGTAGATGTGGGCGACCAACTTCTCAACGTCACTCTTCGACGCTTGGTTGAATGGGAGAATAACCAGACGACTTCCACGGCTTCCGTGCTGCTCGTAAATCGATCGGAAAGTAGCGGTAGTTCGGCTACCAAAGCTGCTCGTGGTCACGAACACCGTCGCTCCACCTTCCAAAAGAGATTTCACAACCTCAGCTCCGATAGAGTTCTTGCCGCAGCCAGTCACAAGAGCAACCTTTCCGGCAAACGAAATGCCAGTAGATGCCATTTCGCGCATGCACGCAAGGAGCATGCAAGTGGTCTCGACATCGTACAGTCGGATCGTTGGATCAACATCCGAAGGCTTGCGGATGTGAATGTGAGGCAAAACGATTTGCTTCAAGTTCTCGTTCAAGCCAGTGCGCAAAGACGACGAGCGAGCCACCAACGACTTCCTCGTCGGGGACTTTTTGCCGCGCTTGCGGAGAGATTCTCGGAGAGCATTCAGCTTTGGACCCTTCGCTGGGTTAATTTGAAGAGTCGCTGGCTGCTGCTCTTGACCGGCAACTTGAGCTTCGTCGCTGTCCTCTTCGTCGTCACTTTCATCTTCGTCACTCGAGCCGCCTTCGTTCAAAGTAGTCTCAAAACCAACGGCACTGGCCATTTCGGCAGTCGCATCCGCTCCGGCGTAAAGAGAGGTCTGGCTCGCGTCGTTGTATTCAAGACCACGAGCAAGCTCATCGACGTAGTCAATAGAGTCAGACACTCCGGTTCTTGGAACTTCCAAGTACTCCATCTCTCCGCTTTCGAGAATGCGAAGTTGAGGCTGCGTTGGCTCGAAGATCTGCACATTCACAGGGTTCAGTTGAAGCCAGCTCTCCACTTGTTCGACAAGCAGTTGAATGGCTTGTGAGTACTCAACGCCACCCTCCTGTTCAGCGCGCTGCACGAAGAACTGAGTGTACCTGAGCAACTCGGGGGTAGCACGGTTACACAAGTAAGGTTTGAACCACTCAAGAGGAGGTCTTGCCGATTCTTCAGTGATCGTGTCGACCTTCTTGTTAATCCATCGACTCATCGCGTCAAAGTGGTCGTCCAACCGCTCACTGATTGGGAGCTTTTCGGCACTCGACGAACCCATAGCTGCAAGAATGGTTCGGAAGTAGAGCTCCATTGCATCTTGCACAGCCCAGTTCCAGAAGCTGTCGTACTGACGCTCCTTGCGGACATCAAACATCGAAGCAATACCATTTCCGTACGCTTCACCATGTTCAGATACCCAGTGGGAAACAGACGACTCCATCTGCTCGCGAAGCTCGACTTCAGTTTCGACACGTCGGTGCCAATCAAGCGACTCCGTTCCCAAATAATCATTCAGAGCGTCGACTTGGTCAGCAATCATAGCCTTCAATCGCTTGTCGAAGTCAGTTGGCAAAGAAGCAGTCTGCATCGACTGCTGACTCGCACTGCCAGCAGACATGCCAAGCTTCGACAGGTATGGAATGTCGATCCCAATGAACTTGGCATAGTCATCAGCAACGGCATCGAGCCACTTTTTCGCTTGCGCTTCGTCAGTCAACCGTTGCTTTGGGTTTTGGGTCAAAGTGTGAAGAAGAACACTTTCGATGCGTCCAGCTGGAAGGCATCGCTCTCTTGCCAAGTACTCCTTGATAGCGGAAAGACCAAACCCACCTGGCATTTTGCCCGCAAGCAGTTTTGCGATCAAAGCGCTGGTCACCTTGCCTGGAGAAGAGTAGCCAGGGAATTTGCCAGCAAGATCCGAGATCTTCATTTCAGCGGCATCGTCAGGTCCAGAGCCAAATTCTTTTTCCAAGTCGCCAACGATTTCATTCTGCACAGCTGACTTGCCGGCAGACAACTCCTTAATGGTCGCTGCGTCAGTGATCTCACCCAACTCCTTTCCGAACTTGGCAGCAAGGAGGACCTTCAAGGCGTGTCTGGCTTCGACTGGATGGTCCGTAACAGTTGGGATCGAGACCGACGCAGGAGCAAAGGCCACTCCTGTCGCAGTCTGCCCAAGGTTCAGAACAGGAGCAGCCAAAGAGACACCAGCAAACGATGCGTACGCATCCACACTCGCATCAAGCCACTTACGAGCTTCGATTTCACTCTTCAAGCGGGCTTGAGGCGCAAGGAGGAGAGAATGCGCCAACACACTCTCGATTCTTCCGGACCCAAGCGCCTTTACACTGCTCAAGTACTCCTTGACACTAGACATAGTGAAGCCACCAGGCATTTTTCCAGCCACCATCTTCGAGATCAAGCCAGAGGTGACCTTGCCAAGGGCAGAGTAGCCGGAGAACTTGGAAGCCAGCTCTTTCAGCGGGATCTCGCCAGCACCGTCAGGAACACCGCCGCCGAACTCTTTCTCCAAGTCACCAAGGATCTCGTTCTGGACAGCTGACTTGCCAGCGCAAAGAGTCTTGACGTCGGTGTCAGCACTGATTTCGGACAGCTCCTTGTTCAATCGAATGGCAAGCAGCACGCGAAGGACGTGCAAAGCAGCAACAGGTGCGTCTTCGACCGCAGCAGGGACACTGTGAACCACCGGAGCCATTTGAACGTGCACAGCAGGAGGAGCGACAGCAACAGCAGCGACTTCGGTCTCGACAGCTTCAACGACAGGGGCGTCGCGGGCTGCCGCTGCCTCAGCTAAAGCGCGCGCATATTCAGAAGCCGACGGGTTCGAACTCTCCTCTTCGAAGTGCACAACCTCTCTATCGCGCTTGTACCAAAGAATTTGACGAGGCGCGTCAGGGAAATCCCCGACCTGCAGAGTCCGCAACGCCATGTTCGTCAACGTTGGCGCAGGTCCGATTTCAATAAACCGATCCACACCAGTTCCATTCAACGAGAACAAAAGGGCTTGGGTCTTGATCCATTGCACTGGGGAAGCGAACTGGTACGCCAGCAACTCCACCACAAGCAGATGCACAAGCTGGGCTTTGGTCGTCAGTTTCCACTGCATTGGGTCGAGGACTTCAGCGATGTATGGACTTTTAGTCGCATTGTACACTTCTTCGAAGTACGAGCGTCTCAGGGAGAACGGAGTCGCTACCAAGTTTGGAATGTATCGGTTCACCAGCAGCGGAAGTTGACGCTCAAGGACTTCAGGGTTGAACTTGGTTCGCAGAAGTGAACGGAACGATGGCACGCCACCCAGGAGTTCTCTCGAGTGAAATGGGACATCAATTCCTGGAAGCGGAATCGTCGCGAGACCTCTCGTGAGAGTGAAAGGCTTTCCCGACTGGATACACTTCTCTTTCTTCGCAGCAGCTTGAGCAAGCGATTCTTGCACAACAGATTCAAGGTTCGCACTTGCCTTCAGCGACTTGAACGTCGATAGACTCGTGGAAAGCGCTTCGAGGTTCACGTTCTCACCAGCGACGACGTACTGGCGGTCTTGAACATTGAAGTTCACAACCTGAAGGAGCTTTCCAGACACCTCAGAAATACGATCCACAACGGTGTACATCGTACCTTCCGTGAAGAAATCGCCGATGCGCGACGGGTTCGTAGCCACCATCCCGTAGTCAGAGCGGCCAGACTCATCGCGCTTCACTGCCTTCTGCATGATCAACCCTCGGAGGAACACAACTTCCACAACATCCTCAACAGCAAGCGCGCCGGCAAACGAACTCAAACCAGCGTATTCACCAAGAGAGTGGCCAGCAAAAAGCGCGTCTTCAGGGATCAACTCCGCGGCTTCAATCTCAGAGAAAGTCGCCTTTTCGAGCAAGACAAGCGCTGGCTGACTGAACTGCGTGGCGAACAGCAGACCTTCCGGCGCAGAAAAGCTGAAACTCTGCGTTCGGGGGGTAATCTCAGGGAGAAGAGGCGCGGTTCCGCCATTCACTGGGTCTTCAACAGTCAGCTTCATGAAGTTTTCACGAATCTTTCTTCCTCTTTTTCCGCCAAAATGGATCGTAATGGACTTCGGGTTCTTTCGAACCATTTCAAGGATTGAAAACCCAAAGGTGTCACGCAAGTGAACATCACCACGGTTCCAAATCTCCCGAGCTACAGGAGACTCTTGGTAGCGCTCCATACCCATATTCACTTCAGCAGAACCTTGACCGGTGAAAACAAATGCCATCGGAGGTTGCTTCACTTCCGCACGAGCGCTGACGACACGTTCTCCGAGCTCATTCACGACTTCCACGGACAACACCTTCTTGCCCGCATTTTGCCCAATGTGACGGGCTTGCATGAACAGCTTGTCTCCAGGATACACCATGCCGTCAAAGTTAACATCATATTCAATAACGTTTGTGTCAACGCCCGAACCGAAGTGCTCGACGACCAGAGCGCGAACCTTCGTGGCAGTCCACATGCCATGCATGATTGGCTTCCCCTTTGGCAAACTCGCGAGGACAGCAGCGTATTTGGATCGGTGAATTGGGTTCAAGTCACGCGAGGCAACCGCATAGGCAAGTGCGCTGGCTGGCACTTGGATTTCCGTTGGCTTCTCCAGGATGTTGTATCCACCATTCGGGAACATTGAGCCCTTGTTCGCAGACTTTGGCTGAATTTGACGCAAGAAAGCATCGACAGGGCTGCCATTGAGACTGTCGCTGTCGACCTTCACGTCGCCGATGTGCACGACGTCTCCACTTTCCAAACGGTACACGGCGCCAGAAACGTGGACAGACGAAAGCTGGTTCATCGTCGCGTATTGCTTTTTGGTCGTCAACTTGAACTCAAGGCTATCGCCAACGGTGATAGGCGCTGCCTCAGGCAGCAAAGACAGCCACGGCTTCGACAGCAGCAATTGAACATCGTTCTTGCGGCTAAGCGCAATGCGCTCAACAGTCTTGACGACAGTGAAAGCAGACGAGAAGTCGGAAAACTTCCCTCGGATCAAGAACTCGCTTCGGAGCTCAACAAGAGGCTCCAGCGCTTCAATCATCTGGTCGTTGACAGTCTTTCTCGAGATAAGCACGACACCGGACACGATTTTACCGCTTTCGATGATGCGAAGACCAGCCACGTTCGAAACACTGACGATCTCGTCGCCTGGTGCGAACAGTTGGCTGGCTTTCTCGGAAGTCAACAACTTGTACGAGTGCTTCAAGTGGACAAGGTTCAGCAGGTTTCCGTCCACTTCCTTAGCGAACACAGACTTGATAAGAGCCTTCCACGAAACAATGGTCGAGAAATCAGCTGGGGCTGCCACTTCATCGACGTTCAAGCTCAAGGCAGCCTTGTACTTGACAATATCGTCCGCAGTAACAGTGAACTCATCGGTGAAGCTGGAGAACACGCTTTCTTCGCATGCCTTCTTGCACGACTCATCTTCCTTCCCTTCTTCAGCCACCCAGAATTTGGCGTAGAACGACTTGATCTTCTCGACTGAACCACCATCCTGAGAGTGGATTCGGCAAGTCGATTCCGGCAAAAAGTTAAACTTCATGTCCAAAGACACCACGTCTTGCTTCAATTCCGTGATCTGTGGGCGAAGCTCATTGACCTTAACGACGATTTCAGAGTCCTGCTTGAAGACTCGGATCACCGGTTCAGCAAAAACCAGCGACTTGTCGACCACATGGAGACCGTCCACACCAACCGAAAAGGTTTGGCTTGGTTGAGGCTTCAGCAAATCGCGAATTGGATTGGCAATCCACTTTTTGCCTTCGACGATGAAGTCGGAAGAGAGCAAGCCAGCAAGCCAGTCTTTGTCAGCAACAAGCGAGTGGAGTCCAGCAAGCCACTCATCCGCGCTTGGTAGCGCACTCGCATCCGCTGGAATCGTGACATGGAAAGAGCCATCGCTTTCGACAACTGGAAATCCAGCGATTTCAGTTGGCTTGCGGATGCTGATAGCAGAAGCGGTCGAACGCAGACCAGACTCAGATGCGATCTTCGTGAACCCGTCAGCGATGTCGCCAAGAATCTTGCCGACAGGCTCGTCAACAACAGTGCTGTAGCGAACAGCCACTGGTCCTT
Organism: Globisporangium heterothallicum; assembly: GCA_023334155.1. Lineage (NCBI taxonomy): Eukaryota > Oomycota > Peronosporomycetes > Pythiales > Pythiaceae > Globisporangium > Globisporangium heterothallicum. Next base: position 91,096 of record JAASGH010000029.1, on the reverse strand, counting down.
GGAGAATGCAAACGCGTTGAGCGTCTCTGTCAGGGACAGCATCCAAATCTTCCGAGTACCAAAGCGAGTCTTTCTTGAACCAGGTCCGCAACTCGCCGTCAATGATTGGAATGAAGTTGACAGGTTTACCGCCGGTGCGGCACAAGTCCAAGAAGTAGTCGCAATCCGCAACCGACAACAGAGTTGAGATCGACTGAGGGTACGCCGCAATGAAGTCTTGCAGTGCGTTTCGAGGGTTAGTCTTCAACTCGCTTTGGTCAAACAAAGTGGAACCGCGCTTTCTGTGGAACCGCTGCTCGGTGCGAGTCATAAACTTCGCAACGCGATCGCGGAAGCTTTCGTGGATCCATCGCTGTGGCCGGCCAGCAATGTCCACAAACATCAAGTCAACCAAACGCGACAAGACCTCGCCATAGGTCATCTCGTCCAACTCGGCGCTTCGGGTTTCGCCAGTTTCTTCATCTTTCTTCACGCCAAAGTAAGGCTTCTGGAAATCGGCATTCACGCGGGCAATAATCTCGTCCTTGTCAAGACGAACGGCAAGCGCCATCTCTTCGCGCGGTTTCGAAAAGTACTTGTCATCGAACTCCTTCCAGAGCAAACTGCATCGATTCGCGACCTTGTGGATAGGTTCTCCGAGTTCAGACGTCACAGTGACAACTCCTCCAACAACGCCCGTGTAACTTTGCTCCCACTCGAGCTCCGACTCAATGCCAGGGGTAGCAACAAGCAACTGCTTGACTTCTTCCGCAGTCGCAGCTTCCTTCGCAACCATGACTCTAGAGCCAAGAAGGATACCATCCACTGGCATCTTGCTTGCCAAGCCTCGAGAACGACTCCACTCGCCAGTCAAGTACTGGTGAGAGTCCTCCCAGTTGCCGAAGCCAGAACCCACGACGAGAAGAATGTTCTCAACGCGACGAATCGCAGCATAGGTTGCTGCCAGTGGGTGGTGGAAGTCTTCGAAACTGTGGTGACCACCAGCGCGACCTCCAGTCCATTGAAGCATGACATTCATGGATGGATTCGCGCTGGCGATGTCGATCACGGAGTAGATGCCCTCAACCGAGCCAGGCTTGAAGCCAATCACCTTGATACCAGCAGATTGCAAATCCGCCATGATCTCAAGAGCTCTGTCCTTTGTCGGGATGCCAGCACCAATCGTGATGCTCTCAATCGGCACTCCACTCTTGCGCAATCGGAGAACCATTGGGAATTGGAATCCCCATTGCTTCGCGTTCAAGTAGAGCATGTTAATTGCAATACCACGGCCAGGTTGGACCTTCGAAACGAGCTCAGCAATCGTGTCTTCGAAAATGTTCGGTCGAGAGAGTCCGCCAGCAGCGAGCTCGCCGTGGAAACCGGCATTCATGATGGCCGCCACGAGATCCACGCCCTCTAGACTCGTCGTTGGAGTCATGCCGGCAACAATAACAGGCGGCTTCTTGAGAACCCGAGTGAACTTGTTCACAAGCGTGCCGGCTTCGTTCACGCGTGGCGCGAATCTGTCCTCCCATGACTTGTCACTAGAAGAGCTGGCAGTCGCAGTGTCCAAAAAGCGAGACAATCCAGAGACGGGAGGGTGTTGAGCGGATGAAGTCACGCTTTCGTGCTTCAAAGTAGCAACAACCACTTCAATACCGAATCCTTCGAGGGTAGCGCTGCTAAAATGCGCCGCACCGGCATCTGCACCAAACTCCAAGACGTGGGTAGCATCCGCGTGGCTGGATCCAATCGATTTCAGGGTAGAGACCCAGTCGGCGAGTTGGGTCAACTGCATATCAACCAGCTGAGGAAGGATGTCAGCATCACCAAACGATTGCAGGTTCGTCGCTTCGGTCGTGGTCGAGTAAACAGGCACTTGGAGTTGGGCTCCCGTCAACTTAACATTCGCACGTTCAATATCCGCCAAAATCTTGTCTTTCGCAGGCGCAAGCAGCACGGAGTGGAAAGGACATGATACGTTGACAAACGACAAGGCGCCGGTTGGCTTGCGCTGGGAGAATGGCACACGCGTTTGGTTGTCGTCAGCCTTCGCCAAGAGAGCTCCCAATGCTTGCTTCAACAGGAGAAGAGTTGAAGGCAGTCCAGTGACGGAGAACATCTCCGATCCGTTCACTAGAGAAAGCTGCAAGTCGTTTTGCTTGGTTCTTCTCTTTGCAACTTCGATCGCCTTCACCACATGCTCCTTAGACAACCCTCTCACGGCAAGCATCGGGGTCGCGTCTTTGTCAACCTTCGCATTCTTCTTTTGTTGCGCAACAATGTCCAGGTAGGTCTCTTGTGCACGAAGACCGTGCCAGAACATATACCGGACAAATCGGACAGAAATCTCACTAAACTCTTCAGTAGTCTTCGCTGCTGCAAAGACAACCGCACTCACGACACCTTGGCTGAAGCCCACTGCACAACTTGCACTTTTCACCACGTCTTCGTGACTAACCTTGGCGGTGGTCAAGAAAGAAACGTAGTTTGCTGCCTGTGTGAGAGCGATCAATGGGTAGCTGTAGAACGCACGTTCCCAAGACACGTTCTGCGGCTCCTTCATCGCGTCGCTTCCATCATCATTGGTCTGCAGCCACGCTTTCAAATCCAACACAAGTTCGAACGCTGGCGACGTCTTCGCGTGCTCCGTGGTGGATTCTTCGTAGAGTGCATCGGCGGCGCGGTCGATGAACGCACGCACTGCGCCACCTTGCTGGTACAACGTCTTCAACTCCTCCCAGTATCGATTGCCTTGTCCGCCGTACTCAATGATCAATTTTCGCTTGCCGGCTTCCAGCGCTTGGCCAACCATGCTGATTTCTTCAACCGTCGTCGTCGTAGTAGTTTCGACCATTTCCTCGACCTGCACTTCCGTTTCGGTCACAATCGTCTCGGTCGTCGTGACCTCGGTCGTCGTGTCAATCGAGGTAGACGAGGTCGTGCTCGTCGTCGTCGTCGTCGTCGTGTCAATAATTCCTTCGCTCATTTTGTTCGTGGTTTGCTTCGTCGTGCTCGTTCGTCTGCGTTGATTAGGTGGCGGATTTGGAGCCAATCGCTGCTCGTTGTGATGGAGTCCGTGCGGCTGTTGTCGTTGGTAGTCTTTCGGTCGTTCGAGAGAGAGAGCTGAGGCTTTTGAGTTGGCCCGAGTTCTTCTTCTTCGTGCTGCTGCTGCTTTCTGAGTCGATGCCGCTGGAAAATTGCGTAATGAACGGCTTGGAGCGCGCGTGCGGAATGGTGCACTTCTTTGGTTTCTTCAAGATTGCCAGGCAAGGGGGAAAGCGATCATCACTCTGGGAGCAGGTGGGTGATCTGGTGACGCGCAACACCGGGGCGAACGAAAGGGAAAAGGGGTCTGCTGCTGAATGACGCGCTCAAGCCAAACAGCACCAGTACATGACGTCACCTCTTCTCGCTTCGAATAGAGAACCCCTCTATTTCCTCTTTCATTTCGAGTGCACCTCTTCGCAGCGTGATTTTGGTGCTTTCAAGGACAAAGTCAGAGCTCTGTGCCACTCTTTAAATCGAGTAAACGCATGCATGCGTTATAGAGGGTGTGTCGACGTGAGCACTTGGACTGAAGACGAAGGAGAGGGCAAGTGAATGAAGACAAGCAGCCACGCACGTGCTTGCGAATCAAGTGAGTATTTTTAGTGTTTTGTGGAAGACACACCAGGTTCTAAAAAACACATCGATCTGGGCACGAATCGATATCTGCGCAATAACAGCATTCGACGATGCAAAGTGCCAGGTTCTGGATCGATGCGATCTCTATCAAAAACGCATATGCACATTGCTTTGCTGGAAAAAAAGAGAGATCCAGAGATGAGACATGACGAGAAGCAGATGGAGTGGCAAGAACCGATGATGCCTCTGACGTCATGCTCAGGCAGAAACACCTCAACGACAACAAGCCAAAACTGGGGCTTGCAAACGGGAAGAAACCAAAAGGGGACTGCTATCCTTGAGACCGAGCGTCAGGACAAGTGCACATGTTGTCACTCGAAACGCCGACAGAATAGGAGCGCTGTCTTGCCAAGTCGATTGCCATAATGAAACCTGCATTGATGTTGTTCCGTCGGTCTTTGGACAGCCTCAAATGTCGCCAACAGCAACCAGCAAACCCACTTTTCGCAGAAGATAGGTTCACATAGAGAGGGGGGGATGTTATAGAGCAAATCAAAGCACAGAGACGTCGGTCGTCGAGGCTCGGTGAAGCAAGAACGTGGAGCGCTGTATTGAAGGCGATGGCAGTAACGCGAAGCGTCCGCGTCATTTGCAGGTCAAACGGATCTGCGACGACGCAATTTCGTTCCGTCGGAAGGATTGTTCGATGCAGCGAGAAAGAGTTGCGTTTAGCTTGATGAGCGAAGAAAAGTTGCTGAGTGCCTACGGAACTGCGCATTGGTCAGCGCACCAAGTGATGGGTACACCATAAACTCGAGCATTGCTTACAGCAGGTGGAGTAAAAATGGATGGAGGCGGTAGTTGCTCATCATTCTCTTTCTTCTTCAGTCTCCACTGCATCCCTCCCACATCATAGATGAAGCCATATTCCGTTTTGTATCTCCATGTGTATTTTGTTGTTGTTGTTGTTGCTCAGGACACAGCAAAACGCTGAGGCATCAAGAGGGTTGTAAAGGGATCAATCGGTGGGTGCCACGTGGCAGGATTGGATACACCTTGTCGACCCAAAGCATGCCTCACACGCTGACGACGTGCATAATCATTTTACTGCATCTCGCTCGGTCTGCACGCATCTACTCTTCGGCTTTCAGTGACGGATTGCATTTTGCATGTTGCGGTCGAAAGCGATCGTGCGTCCTTGCGTTTCCTTTGCGAGCTGCTGGTGCTTCGAGACCTCAAGAGATATCCTCCCACACACAAGCGACATCATCCTTCCCCAAGCAGCTGACGCGCACACACGCCGTCGCGTCACTACTCGCGACCTTCATGCAACATTGTGACCAGCCCTAGCCCGATTGCTGACGATCTCAAAAACACTGGGTTCCATCTTGAAGACCACTCTCCCTCTTTATCTCCACTGCAACGTCATTCGCACGAGACAATAGTGACAGCGCTACTGTGCACGCCCGTTTAGATCCGAAAATGCTGATTGATTGAAACTGGGCTGAGGAAAACGATGAGGGGGGAAAACGAAAAAGCGACGCAATTCCGAGTCAGACCACGCAGTTGGAGCAGTATGGGCGACCGCGAGCTCCGAACGTTGTCTCTGCATGAGAAGCTGGCGTATTTCTACTGCTCCTATGTGCGCGAGGAAGCGATCGACCAGGAGCTGGACTCGGACTCGCTCCGGCGCTGGGAAAAGATCAGCTCGTCGCGAAGAAAGTGTCGCGAACGCGTGAGTCTGCTGCTGAATCAGATCGAGAACGCGTCGGAAGCGCATGTCCGCCATTTAGACAATACGTACCGCGCAAAGCGAGAGCTCATGCTGCTAGCAGAAGGAACAATCAACTGTCAAGCGTCGCGAGGGGGTGCCTCGGCCATGCTCGCGCAAGTGGACGCTGCAAGGGTCAATAACGAGCTGTTGCAGGAGTGTGGCGCGCTGTCGGTGTTTGCGCAGCACTTGCAGCGCTCGATTCATGCGTTCCGCACCTTAAACTTCCAGCACCTCGACATCGACCGAGTAGATTCGCTGATCGCGGAGCTGCAGCAGGATATGGTGCTCATGTACCATCTGATTCTATTCAACACAAACAAACAGAATGCCGTGTTCGATCGGCAGTTGATGATGATCGGCATGGGGACGCCGTCGTATTCGCTGGTCACGATCTTGGATTGTCTGTCGCAGATGAACGTGATCCCTGGGTTCCCGATCAAGCGCTTGCTGCTCTTGTTTTACGAATGGTTTAGCGCCGTGCTGGGCAGTTTTGACACCCTCGCCAAGTTGAAGCAGTTGCGGAAAGCGCGGAACGCAGCGGACAAGACCCTGTTGGACGATGAAGCGAATGGGTTGCTGCAGTGCAAGACGTTTAAACCGTTCCAAGACACGATGGCTGCGCTGGATCCGCAGGATCCTTACTACCTGCAGAAAAAGAAATTCTCCAAATTGCGGGAAAGCATCCACCAGAAGTATCGCCATCATCCACACCACGAACTCAAGAGCGAACCGTCAAGCGAGAGGGACCTCGCGACGGCCTCCCTGGACGCCTTAGATGACGAGTGGGAAGTCCGGTGTGAGACGATCTACCAGCTTTTCCTGCCGCGCATGCGCGACTACACGTCGCTGCTCAGTAATTTAATGACGATTTCGTGTGGCAGCGCGTTGAATGCCCGCGATAAAAAGACGTTTTTCTCTCGCCGTCCATCGGGGGCTGAGCAAAACAATTACAGTGCACTCGAATTTTCGACCCCGCATGGCATGGGTCCTGGCGGCGCTGCGGACAACGAGAACCAATTTTGGCGGTGGATCTTGCGCGAGAAATCGATCGTGCTGGATGTGTCGAATCTGATCATTCTACTCATTTTCAAGCACTTTCGCGCGAGCAATGTCTACAAGGGGGAATATTTTATGCAGTTTTTCTTGGAGGCAAACCTGTTGGCGACGTTGACCAAATTTATGAACAAAGACATCGCGACGTACGTGCAGGTTTCTCGACAAGAAGCAGAAGACTACCGATCGGGCTTCATTGCGCTGGAAAAGGAAATGGAGAAGCTGAACATTCGCTTTGAGGACGACATGAACGAGTACTCGGTGCAATCCACGCGCACGATCACGACCATTCTGCGCATTTTGCAAAAGCTCACGAAGCGAAAGCCGAACATTATTAAAAACGCATTGTGTCGTGCCTCCTCCATTGTCTGGCTCAAGGTACATCCATTCCCACCTCGAAGCCCAGTTTCTTGTATTTGTGAAGCGCGCGGTGTATGTCGTCCCGGCATATCTAACTTTTCGTGTCACGTCGCTTTGGTGTAGCGTGTCGTTTCTCTGAAGATCCCGTTGCCACGTCTGTACGCGTTGAAGCTCGTCAAGTCCCAGGCAAAGTATCTCGGTCATGGGGTGAGTGCATCCATCTTGTTGTTTTGTTGGTTAGGAGAAAGAAGCAGCGGTCTCATTGTCGCTATTGTTGACCTGTTTGTGTGTGGATATGATGATGGGGTGTCGTAGTGGATGCGGAAGTTTACGTGCATCGGTTTGCTGACCGACATTTACCTGTACGTGCGGCCAGAGTTGGATGACGATTGGCTTCGGTACGAGGACGAAGATTTGAACAAACCGCCTTCGCAGGACTCTGTAGAGCGCCTCATCTTTGGCGAAATGCAAGCGTACCATCATAAATACTATTGGGATTCCATTTTGACCAACAAACCCCTCCCGAATGGAGTCTCGGTCATCTGTGAGGCGAGAAAAGAGCTCGAGTCCGACATCTTTGACGTCGATGGCGGACGCTTGGCCAAATTTTACAACGAGTTGAAGTTGGATTCCGTGAATTACTGCCAGCATTATGAGAAGTGGCTTGATCTGGAAACTCTCACGCTGGACGCGAATGCGAGATCCGCACCGCTTCCGATTCCATTCAGTTGATTGAGAAAGAGAGGAAATGAGAAGAGAAACAAGGGGGTAATGAAAAGAAAGAAAATAGAAGGAGATAAAGCTTCTCCTTCGCTGCAATCATATATATATACGAATGACTCATGGGCAAGGAGGATATTTATGTATGTGACCTTGACATACGTGCTACTCGGACAACTACTCTCTTTCATTTCTCGCGTTACTTCTACACTTGCAGCGATGTCTGCACACTGTGTCCAGCGTACTGGCACATCCAATGGCATTCATGCACGGGCTGCTTCATCGCTCGTTCCTTCCTTCCTCTTTTTTATGGTACGTTGTTCCCGTCAATGCAACGCACGCGCGTTCAGTGCTGACTTGACGAGATCTGATAGATGAGCATCATCGTCGAGTATTTCGCGCGACGATAGCTGTCAAACTGATAATGTCGTTCTTCGCAATTCTTCAAAATGTCCGGTCGGTGGTCTAGAAAAGGACATTTGATCTCGACATCTCCGCGGTCACTTTCAGCACAATCTTGGACAAAACTGGGAGGAGACACTTCAACCAAAGGCGCCGCCGCCGGATCTGGACAGCTGCTGGAACGGCACGACGCACAAATATACAAATCTGCGTTTGCTGCTCGACCAGCTTGTTTCCAGCACGTAGTGTTCACAATCAGCGACTTGCACGAGGAGCAACTTGGCTGGAGAGAAATGACGAAGAGTGACTCTCGCGATGCTTTCACGGATTCCACTACTCGTTTGCGAAACTTTTCTCCTTTGAGGCTCGACTCGTACGCTTCCTTAGAAAGCTTCCCGCGCTTGGGTGGACACGCTGCAAGTCGCTCAACTTCAGCTGTCCAGTAATCTCCATCAAAATACGGCGGCAACTGATTCTCCAGTCTTGCTTCCAGGTTTTCGAACTCACAGGAATACAGGTCTTGGCATGCGAACACCACGTTTGACTTTCTCCCCGCCTCTGCCATCTTTAGATACCACTGGAGCAAGCGATCTTTACCCGGGTTCTTTTGAAACGATGGGTGGCACCAATAAATAAAATCGCCTCCTCGAGTTGTCGGGCAAGCCCAGATGTGTGCATAGCGGTAGCCTATACCTTTGCAAAAGCCCAGGTAGGAGATGAGGGTTTGATGGAACAAGCTTGTGCGGATGTGACGAGGTCGCATATATACTAGGCTATCAATGTACGCAATATAAGTCCGGTTCCGGTTGGCTGCGAGCTCGGAGTTCTCGTCATACTCTTGAACATACCTATACGTCCACATGAAAGCGTTAGTGTTGAACTCGTCAAGCATGGGTTTGCCAAACGCTCATGAACGTACATTGAGAAAATACAGACTTCGATCCCATTGATTTTCTGGAACACAAATATGGCCTTGGATGTGAAGTCGATGCTTTGCGGGTACTGTTGGACATGTAAACCGTCAGCTCAAGGAGTTGTATGGTATCGTGCGAAATGCAAAGCTACATACCGATTGGTTTTCCGAGCGGAAATGTTCTCGCACGACTGGGTTCACTTGGCACGAGCTCTTGATTGACGAGACCACTTTGATGACAATGGATTGGGCTGCTTCGTGTTCTCCCGACGCCGCGAGGTGCTGCCGCACCCAGCTCTGCATAAATCGAGACAACGCGCAAGATTCGAGTTGCTGGCTGCTGACAAACCCTTCTATTTGAATAGTTTTAAGGCTTTCAAACTTATCCACCTCATTATCGCCCAAGTAGTCAAACACTTTTTCCTCAATCACCGAGTCGAAACCGAGAACGCGGGTGTATTCTTTTGCCGCCGGTTTTCGCTTCAAGACTGGGCTGTGCGACCCCATAAGCTCAAACTTGTGCTTGTAAGTATTGAGCGGAAACTCATCCACAGACGTCTCGCTTGGAGACATCTCGATATCCCAATCTTGCTCAGCACGCGTCAGATCGTTGACACGACAGAGTGGACATGTGTAGGGGACTTCTTCGGCATCTTCAGCATCTTCGCACGCATTGAACAGAGCACAAACTTGATGGACCCAGCCGTTACACTGGTCGCATTGAACCCAAGGCTCAGTGAGCTCATCCAGAAATTTTGCTTTAATCAAACCATTCTTCGCAATTTGCTGTTCTTGGTGTTGTGCACAGTTGGCTTCGGTTGTCGAAGCAGTAGACTTCAGGGTGAGTAGTTTTGGGAGCGACGTGTAGCATTTTGCACACCAATGATGGGATCGATCCGGGGTCTTGTAGTAAAGCGAGTGCCTTTTGATACGTTGCTGGCATGGCCCGGAGCACATGACGAACGGAGGCTCAAAGTTGATGCACTTCTGATTGCAGATGCCGCATACATTGGCTAAACAAGACGGACAGCAGTGTTCTTCACGTTTCTTTGCGAGTGCTTGAGCTTTGGATTGGAACCGCGAGTACTCGGCTTCGAACTCCTTCACTAGCATCTTGGCGGCTTCGTGTACAGCGTGTCCTGCAGGGTTGAACAGACAAGCATTGGAAAACACGAGTCGGATATCCGCTGCGCATTCATCTGCAGACGCGTACTCCAAATTCAAACACTTGTTCTTCACCAACGCCAAGTCCATCGGCTGCTTCACCACTTCAAAGTAATGCGGAATGTTCCATGCAACAGGATCCACACGCACGTTAAACAGTCCATGGTTGTACTTGTGGAACATCAGGCGAGTAATGATCGCAAGCAATGGACGAAGGAACATTTCTCGCCGCACATCCTTCAAATGCTGGCGAATCTGATCCGCCGAAGCAACATCGAGCGGGGACAGCACTTTTGATCGAGCAGGTTCTGTTGCTACGCGTGGTCTTCGCGACAGATTCGATCCACGATCACTCGAGAAGAACGCCGAACTCGCAGTAGTCGCCGACGGTGTCACCAGCGATTCGGTTGCTGCTGTCGTCACTATCTCGTCACTCGGCTCATCGTCGCGCTTGAGCTTCTTCTCGCATGGTCGATCAAAATGCGCTGCAAACACACCCGCTGTCAGCGTGCGCTTCATCCCCAACACAGTGGCATCGAGGGACCGGTTAGCTCCCTCCACGAGGTCTTGGTCGGGTGCTGTTTGCCGGGAAAGCGTCGCTGAAGTCGTCGCAGAAGCGCGGGGCGCCTCCTCGCTCTTCATGTCCATCGCTTCCGCATGCGGCAGATTTGCGCGCGCTTTTCCGTCACGTGTTGTTGCCGTCGTTGCAGACGGAAAAGCTCGCGCGTCGTTCAAACCCATGATTTGGCATGCGCGCATGCGGAATGAATGTTTTGTCTTGCGCTTTGTATTGGACGGACGAGTTTCCTTTCTTTTTCGTGAGTGTGCTTGCGCGCGGGAAAAGGAACAAAAAAGACGGTCGGTTGGGTTGCCCTTTTGGTTTTTGTGGGCACTGAATTTGGGGTGGGGAGGTCGTTTCGCGTGTGTGTGTGTGGCGGAGAGAAAATTGGAAAATTCCAGATCTCAAAGGTTGTTTGTAGGGAAAACGACGAGAATGATGGTCGCTTGGAACTCGCATCTGGTGGTAAACTGTGTGAGCGTTTGGGAGGAAAGCGAAACGGGGGAGCGACAGCACGTTTTGTTTTTGTACCGGAAACAGGAGTCGTCGTCGCATGATCGCGACCGTCTCTTACGGTTTCGTAAAAACGGATCAAACCCAAACGACACCGACCCGACCCGTCCGTTTTGGAGATGTGTTAGGAAATGCAGGACCATGTCGCAGACGGGTTGATGGGTCTTGACAGCAAATGCGCGAAACCCATTTCGCGGAAAGTGGACTGTGCGATCAGTGCTTGGGTTTCGGGAACTAAGGTGGCAAGCGATCATTGGCGCAACCGTCCGTCCGTCCATTCGCTCATTCTCTCGCTTCTGATTGGTCCAAAGCATGTCGCAGAAAAAGCAATCTTCTTCTTTTGCTGCATCGAGTGCTGCAGCAAGTTTGGTCAAATCAGGTGGTTTCTTCTTCAACTTCGACAGATGAGATACCGAAAAGCGCACTCCATGAGAATCAGCAATTCAGAAAGCTCCATTGCATTTCTAGCGGATCTTGTCGTCGCTAGGAATCAACCTATCCGGATAACAGTCGGGATCTTCACACGCAACAACATCAACTTGCGCTCTTCCATTCGGGATCTCCGCTCCGATTCGGGTCTTGTCCCTCATAAGGGAAGTGCCAGTTGTTCTGCCGAAATGTTCTCTTCGGGACATCCCTTTTCCATTTTCGTTCCGCTCACACAAGTGGATATCTTTGGTGAATAAGAGTTGGAGATCCGCATCGTCGCTACCTTTGAAGAGCAGGACGATGGAGGCGGACAACAACTTGTACTTTGGCGATGACTTTGGTCAGAAAATCGACCTCACGGTGCGCATCCGCGAGATCCTGCGCAACTATCCAGGTATTACTCACGGACTCTTTCCGCGCGACGGGAGTTGGCTTGACCTTTCCCACGACACAATGAACTCGCCATGGATATTGACTTCTTCCACGAATGCGTGTCAAAACTGTGCATAGAGGGTGCATCCATTTTCAAGGAGATGGTGCAGAATGCGGATGATGCCGGTGCGACCGAAGTGAACTTTTGTTTGGATTATCGGCAGCATGCGTCCGACAAGCTGGCATACACGAAGCTGGAGCCCTTCCAAGGTATGCATAGTGTGGCGTTGCCTCTTGCGTAGAATCTGCGAGTGTGCGGTGGAGTAAGCGCGAGTGCGTACTTCGATTCCCTGCTTTCCCTTATGCTGCGAGCAGGGCCGTCGTTGATTGTGCACAACAACGCCACTTTCACAGACGCCGACTTTCAGTCCATCCAGGTGCGAAAAGCCGCCATTCTCCTATCTGCCGGAGGTGTGCAGATACTCACAGAGACTCGCTTTCTTTCGTTGCAGCGGATTGGCGATTCACTGAAAAAAGATAACTCGAAAGGGTGGAAGACTGGACGATTCGGAGTCGGGTTCAACTCTGGTATGCAAAATGGTTTTGTCGCCGCTGCTTTCCCAACCCATTCGCTGTGCTTTTGTACTCACCAATGTGGCTTGCGCGTTTCTGCAGTGTACCACGTAACGGACTTGCCAGCGTTTGTCAGTGGATCCCAGCTCGTCTTTTTCGATCCCCAGGCATGCCATTTGCCAAACGTGAATCCCAGCAACCCTGGCAAGATGATCAATTTCCTCGCACATTCGGACTTGGTGACCAATTTCCCAGATCAGATCGCTCCTTTTCGATGTTTTGGCTGTGATTTTACTGGTCCCTTTGCAGTGCGTTTGCGTTTCTGTGTGCGTCATTCGCTGTCGCAGTCCAATTCCAGCTAACCACTTTGTGTGCGTCTCTCTTTTCTCGGTAGGGCACTCTCTTTCGTCTGGCGCTGCGAACCGAGAGCCAGGCAGAATCAAGTAGATTGTCATCTCGAGCCCAGAATCCAGAACATGTCGCTGCCATGCTTCGGGAGTTTTCTGGCGATTTATCGCGGGTCATGCTCTTCCTTCGAAACATTACGAAGATATCTATCCTTGAATGGCGAGATGGAAGCGATGCGCCGACGCTCTTGGACGAAGCCAGCATTAGCAATTTAACGACGGAGATCCAAGGGAAACGGTCTCTAAGATTCGCCAGTTTTGGCTCGGAAAACTCCGAGTCACAGCTTTTTTCGACTGAAGGTATGCTGGTATTGCACGGCAGCATGTATGTTGGTATAGTTTCCCAGCTAATCTACGTGTTCGTTGTGTTGCAGGCGTCCCATGCGACTACATACTGGACATCCAGATTCGTCATGTTCCTGACAGGCAAGCAGAAAACCTGAAGTATTTGGTATCGAACCAGCTTGGCGGAGGCGAGTGCGCCAATATCGCCAATGACCCGGCCAACGCGAGTCAGCGTCTGGTCCCATGGGGTGGTGTTGCCATATCAATTCCATCGCACGATGACGCAGAGTGCTTCCAGCCAACGACTGGGATGGCTTTTTGCTTTCTCCCACTCCCTGCACTCACCTACTTACCCGTCCATGTACGTATCTTGCTCCTCGATGGTTGTGAGCAGGCGATCTTTCTCCTTTGACTGAGACCGTTTGTGTGCAGGTCAACGGATATTTCGAGCTCTCGTCTAATCGTCGAGATATTTGGTTCGGCGATGGGTTGAGCGGTGAGGGTTTGCTGCGAGCCCAGTGGAATCTGGCGTTACTGCGTGAAGTGATTGCGCCGTGTTACGCTCGCGCGATTACGACGTTGGCGAGCGAGCATCAGGTGGAACCTGAACACCATGTGCAGCTCTTCCCGCAATCACTGCCTCCTGCTCCGTGGGATGCGTTGGCGCGATCGTTCTTTACGCTGATAAGCTCCGAGCCTTGCTTGTACAGCGAAGCTGATGGTGGATCGTGGGTCTCGCCTGCGACCAGTGTGATTGTACGCCGAGACGGGGCGGACTTTGAAAAGTTCGTCCAGTGGCTGCTTGAGGACGGGTTCCCTGTTGTGAGAAACCTATCGGAAGACCTCGAGAAAGTATTGGTCAAGACGAGTACAGTTTCGAGTTTCTTGCAGCCTAGCAGGTTGCGGGACAAGTATAAAACCCGGAAGTCGCTGCATAGTGGCAACAGCGAAGCCATCCAGTGCTTGCTTGATTTCATGCTGAGTGATCTGGACACCGAAGGAGTGCATTCGCTCGTCGGTGTCAACTTCCTCCCGATCGCAGACGGAACGTTGGGTGCGTTTGAAAGTCGTTTGCATGGCGATTCCGATGCCCTCGATTATTTGTGCTCGATGGGTTTCTCGAGACAGCAATCGATAGTAGCCTTGGAGAGGGTGGGGGGTAACGATGTGGAAGCAGGTTTGAATTGGTTGTTTCAGAATGCGAATCCTTCCATCTCGTCGGAGGGTAGTGGCGGAGGTGAGGAGAGAAACGGTATTTATTTGATCCCGAATGCTGAAGAGCTGGTACTTTTGCGCGCTGCGAGATCGCGCCTGGTCGACATTGAGGCACTATCTGCAAAGTCCATGGAGATGCTGTCTTCGGAAGCTGCTGAGAAACACCTAAATGTGAAGAAAATGGACCAGCAAGGTTTCGAAGCCATGCTGGCAATTGTGCTGCCTTCCGATTGGTACGGCAAGTCGTCGGTTCCATGGGATTACCAAAGCGAAGAGAAACCAAATAGTGAGTGGTTTCGTCTGCTGTGGAAATATATCGGTAAGAGCGCTCGACTCGATAGCCTCCAAGGAAAATGGCCAATCGTTCCGACATCGACTGGCGTTCTGGCATCTTTGAGCAAAGTCTCAGGAGTTCTCGCTCCAGAACTAATCCCGGCCGGTTGCCTGAAGTGTCTCCACGAGCTGGAAGTGCGCCTTCTTCTCCCGGATTTATTTTCAACTTTCCACCCGAATCCAAGTGTGTGGCAGTACATCCACCAATCTGCTCCGCCGGGTGTGCTGTCCTGCATTGGTGCAGTTCTGGCCACGATTGCAGATGACTCTGGAAGGACAGTGAAGCGAGTTTTTCAGAAAGCCAGCGTTGGCGATCGTGAGCAGTTGACAGCGTTCTTAATGTCTGCAGCTCCTGGAGATTTCGATTCAGAGCAAAAACGCGTCTGTCAGCAGCTTCCCATCTTCCACGGACTCGTGAGCGTGGACGCGATTGAGGACGAGGATGCCAGCTGGGTATATTCAGAGAGCGAAGACTCCACTGATGCAACGCCGGTGGTGACTTCTGCAGACAACTCCCCCATGTTTATCTCGTTGGAAAGCCACAAGGACATGCCTTTGATGATGTGCATGGGAATAGCCTGGAAATTTCTCGACGAAAAGTTTGTGTACGTGAAGGAAGGGGACGTGGCGATGTGGAGATTTTTGTCGAACCTGGGCGTGCGCGGGATCTCCAAGGTCGAGTTTTTTGCGAGCCATCTCATTCCTCGCTTTCAAAATCTGACGAATGAAGCGAGGGTGGAGTTTATCTATCAGTTGCTGCTGGAGTTGAGTGTCCTGTTGGCGGAAGATGTCCAAGGCACGCTACTGAACATTGTCGAGAACGCCAGTATATTCCCTACCGCGTCGGGCGAGCTCAAGTCGATCAGCGATCTATACGACCCCGATATCGACGAGTTCATGGAGCTGATGGATGACTCTTTCTTCCCAGCAGTGGAGCTGCAAGAGACGCAATCGCTGTCGGTCTTGCGGTCGCTTGGGCTACAGCGAACTATCTCCCGTCGCTCGATTTTGTCACTCGCGATGTCGATCGAGAATGAGCACTTAAACATTCGCCGTCGTGAGGACGATCAAGAAACTCGCGCCGAAATGGAGACGAAGCTGCGAAATCGATCCGTGGCGTTTTTAAAGTATCTCGATTCGCATATGGAGCAGCTCATGAGCTTGACCTCGACGCAGAAACCGAAGCGCGGCCGTGCAAACATGAAGGCGAAAGGACTCAAGTTTCTGCGCTCGTTCGGACTGCCCAGTCAGAATGAAGTGCGTGTGCCAGCTAACCGGGAAGCAGAAGACGCAGAGCAGGTGGACTTGGAGAGACGAGAAATCGAAGAGTTTGCAGCACAGATGGCAGTCATCGATTGGGTGCCAGTTAGCCATGCGAAGCCGCACCCCGCTGCTCCGTTGTACCGGGAAAGTGAGAGGATCCTCGCCACGTCTCCTCAGAACGCTCGACCAGCCAAGTATCTCTGGCTTTGCTCTGCGCAGCACCACATTATTAATGGCGTGGTGTACTCGGAGAAGATGAAGTCAATTTTCGGGTGGGACACCTCCCTCCCTATCGAAACAATAGCGCATCAGCTCAAGCAGATTTCCGAGAACTTTGATGCGTGCGCTTCTGGGAAAGAAGGACATTTTGATCCCCAGTTGATCTGGTCAGCCGTGTTTAGCATATACAAAATCCTGTCCAAGTTTTTTGAAGCCGAAGCGGATCCAAGCAGACGTGAGGAGGTGCTATCCGTTTTATCGGGGGACACCAAATATGTTTGGGTGGGAAATCGTTTCATCAGCTCAAGCCAAGTTGCGGTTAGCGCGTTCGTGAATGCTGAGCCATATCTTTACAGCGTACCGAGTGAGCTGCTCCATTTTCGCCCTTTTCTGAAAGCCATCGGCGTCCGAGAGCGATTTTCGCTCGATGATTATGTCGATGTGATGAGCTTGATGCACAACAAGTGCCAGCAGCCCCTCGAATCTCAAGATGTGCCAGAAAGCCCGTTCCCACTCTCGACTGATGAGTTGGTCACTGCTATCGGATTGCTCCAGTTAATCAGTGATACGCTACCTCATCACTCCGGGTACACACTCTTCGTTCCGGATACAAATGGCTTGCTCGTCCATTCCGAAATGCTTGTGTTTGATGACACACCTTGGCTAGACGAGCGAGGTCGTGGCGCGGGAGTTAGTCGGCTTCGATTTGTCCACCCGAAGATCTCAAATGAGGTCGCGTACAAGCTTGGATGCAAGTCGCTAAGAAGCCATCTTCTCCACACCAACCAAACGGACTCGATGCTTTTTAAAATGGACGGTAATGTCGAAGCTTTCGGTCAGACAGAAGCGCTGACGAAGCGAATATCCCACATCCTTGAGCAGTATCCAGACGGACCGAACATCATCAACGAGTTGATCCAAAACGCAGATGATGCAGGCGCCAGTCGTGTAAGTCTGATGTATAACACTTCGACGTATGGAGTATCCTCGCTCCTCAGTCCAAACATGGCAAAATGGCAAGGACCCGCGCTTTATTGCGTAAGTATTCATGAGCAAGGTGCTGCAAAGGGAGAGGAACCTGCTCATGCGTGCTGATTGGTTTATTTCTGTTCATAGTTTAACGACGCCGAGTTCAGCGACAATGATTTCATCAATCTTGCAAGAATCGGACAAGCGAACAAGCTCCAGCGTGCTGCCACTACTGGGAGGTTTGGTCTTGGCTTCAATTCAGTGTACCACTTTACTGATCTTCCATCGATTGTATCTGCGAAGTCGATTGGTACGTACAGCTTGCTGTTGCTTTGGATGCATGCACTTTGTATTCGATGGCTTTGAGAGACGCTAACGTTTGTGGACTATAGTCATCTTTGACCCTCATGCGAACAATTTGCCTGGGATTTCTGCTGCAAACCCTGGGATCAAGATACGATTCGCTGACTCTGACTTGCCAGATCAGTTTCCAGATCAGTTTGCTCCGTTCAAGAACGTCTTCGGTTGTGATTTAAGGAGCCATTATAACGGAACGCTTTTTCGCTTTCCGTTACGACATGCCGCTCTCGCTGAAATGAGCGAGATCAAGCGTCGGGCATATTCGCAAGGAGACATCCTCGACCTTTTCCGAACCTTCAAGGCGTCCATTGCATCAACGATGCTGTTTTTGAGAAGTGTCAGAAAAGTTGACATCTACGTGCAGTCGGATTGCGATGCGCCACCTGTGTTGCTTTATGGTGCAGAGGTTCCATCAGAGGACCGCGGTGAATCTTGGAGACAAATAGACCGGTTCATGTCAAGCGCAGACGCACCTCAGGGTAGGTCGGTCGTAAGCGGTGCATCTTCGAAGCACTCGTTTTATTCTCGACTACGACGAACTCCAGACGCCGAACTCCCGTCCGTGACGCAGATTGTGCATATTCGTTCGTATGAGCACACCGCGTACCAGGAATATATGGATTCCATCCGGGAAGGGTCCAGTATGCCGGTTCCACCAGTCTCCGAGGTCGGCGCCTCGGAACGAACAACTGGCGTTGAGAAGTATTTGGTGTGCAACCAACTCGGTGGAGGAAAAACCCGAGAGATAGCGTGTGCGATGGAGAACAAGGCGCTGAAGCTGATTCCGTGGGCTGGCATCGCTGGTCGCATTGATGGTCCCCCTGTGGAGGGTAAAGCATTTTGCTTTTTGCCACTCCCCGTAAAAATTGGTCTCCCTGTTCATTTGAATGGATACTTTGAACTCTCGTCCAATCGTCGAGATATCTGGCATGGAGATGATATGGCAGGTGATGGGAAACTCCGGTCGGAATGGAATGAAAGTCTGCTGAGCGACGCCGTTGCGCCTGCGTATCTGTCCTTTCTGCTGGAGGCCAAAAGTATTTGCGGTGATGATGCGGAGCAGTATTTTTCGTTTTTCCCGAGCCAGCTTCCATCAGGACCTTGGTCTACCGTTGTTCGGTCACTCTTCCGCATTATGGAGGATCAGCCTCTCTTTGCTGCGTCTCCTTTGCTGTCAAGTGGGGATGCGTCCATCGTCAGTCAACGGTACCTGACGCCAAAGTCTTGTGTTGTCGTAGACCAAGCAATCCCAGGGTGGGAGCTGCTGGAACAAGCTCTTGTAAAAGCTTCGCTGAGCACGACCTATCTGCCAAGATCTCTTCGCGAGCTGCTCGTGCAATTAGACACGGTCCAAGGCTCGATGACTCCCGCACTGTATTGCACGTTGATCCGAGATGGGAGCTTCCTTCCGTGTCTGTCTGGCGAAGTGGTCGGGCGTGTCGTGGCTTTTTGCACTGGCGGCATTAATGGAGTACCAGCGTCGTATGCGATGCTAAATGGTTTGCCGCTCCTCCCGTTGCGGAACGGATTGTTCGGCACATTCCGTGTTCTCGTATCTGATCAAGAAAGTGATCAAGAAAGCGGCGCTCGGAAGGATGATCTGGACCTGATGTTTTACTTTGGGAGCTCTGCGGAGGAACAATTGCTTGGAATGTTCCCGAACCGAATGATTTTGGGGAAATACAAGCAGTATTTCGACGCGCTACCGTCATGCTACACGGTCTCCAATGTTCGTAAAATGAGCGCCGAGACGATCACCTGTCACTTTTTCCCGCAGATCCTGCCAGGTCATTGGAAACAGACGTCACTGCACAGTCACCGAGTTTTTTCGCTCGACCCAGCAGATGTGCGCTCGAATGTGCGAATTGACAAGGGTTGGGTGCGGAAATGGTGGAGGTATTTCGAACTGCACCTGCAAAGTCAGGAGCAAGTGGGTGAAGAGTTCCTGCTGAAATGGCCGATCATCCCGATAGCCGTGGGTTGCATCGAGCCAAAGTGGGTTTCTCTTGACTCAAGCCCATGCCTCCTCATCGAGCAATTTGGACTGCCTCTGTCGACGGAAGTGACATCGAAGTTGTCCAGGATTTTGAGTAAGCTCGGAGTCTATATTGTGGATGCGTCGTATGTGAACGGGGAGCGAACGATCGAGTGGCTTCTGGCGAACAAGCGCGGCTTCAAGCTCGATTCCGATGGGCTCCTGAATGCACTGCAGCAGTCCCAGGGAAAGCAGAAAGGTGGGCGTTTCGAAACAGTCTTCGCCACGATTGACTCGACGGAACGGCAAACACTGTGCGAATATTTCGCGAGCAATGGGGCTGACGCTGTCTCGGACACCTGCCTTCCGATTTTACGAGGTCTTCCGATATTTCCTGTATACACGGGGGAAGCGTACTTTTGCAAGCGAGATGAAACAATTGCGAATGGTGCGATAAAGCGAAGACATGCTTCTCTGCGGCAAGGTCGAATTATCCCGTCTCCAGATGCTGAGCCGCGTGTGCTGGATGACTCCTACTTTGTGATCGACAGTGATGCAGTCCGGAAGCTTTTACGCGACTTGCATTTCGAGGAATGGTCGTACTCGAAGACGTTGGCAGTGCATGTCTTTCCGCGTCTACAAAAACTAGAGACCCATGACTCATCGTTGGTCGACACGGTTGTAAGTGAAGCGATTCTTTCGCTTCCGTTCCACCAGCGAAAGTATTCGTATTTCCGAGATCGCATGCGGAAATTGCACGTTATTCCATCTCGAAAGCGTGTGTTTCGTCTTGTGAGCGAGCTCCATGACCCCAACAGCAAGGAGTTGAGTGAGCTTGTTGGGGGCAGCGGTTTGCCCGATACAGTGTTCTCAACACCCGAGATTGTGGATATTTTGCGGTCATTGGGTCTGCGTACAAGTCTTTCCTGCCACGCGGTTCTCGAAAGCGCTCGATCAGTCGAAGCTTTGCACCAAGATGGCGGAGAAGGTGCTATTGAGGCGGCATGGTCCAAAGCGCAAAGCTTGGTGAAGATAGTGAACAGGCATTTCGATGAGATGGTCGGCGAGTTGCCTGTGGATGGTGAGAGTGGAGAAAGCTCCGACAGTGTCCGAGATATTGTTGATGCATTGAAAGGGATTCGATGGCTGCCAGTTCAGGCACAACCCACAGATAACGCCATGCCATGGAAACCTCAGCTGGAAGGCGAAGGTAGCGGAAGTCCTCTCAAACGACTTTCCAATGCATTGGAGACACGCCCGGAAAAAGATGCGGTAAGCGCCTCACTTGTCAATGTGTTTCGTATTTGTGACCCTGTCTAATGTGTGTGTGTTCTTTTGAAGTGGTTGTGCTCGTACACCAAAGACATTCTGGCTGAACCACTTACATCCGAAGTGTTGATTGCCTCATTTGGATGGAAGGAAGAAGTGGAGCCTGTGGTCATAGCTGCACAGCTTGGAGCAATCGGCTTCGCATGTGAGAAGTATGGCGTGGAGAATAACAGCTCCGTGCTGCCTGGTCCGATCAAGCATGTAGTCACAAAAGCTCAGCAAATGTATGTGCTACTCGATGCGGCAAAGGAAGCGGAGCAAGATGCTGATGATTTCAGTGCGGTTTACCAAGAGCTGTGCAACGCTCCTTGGATCTGGACAGGGAAAGTGTTTGCTCGCCCGGATTGGATTGCCTATCAGGTCGATCATGATCTGGAGCCACTTCTTTTCGTCGCTCCACCTGAATCGGTTATTTCGCGCTCGCTCTTGAAACATTTCAACATCAAGGAAACATTCGGCTACGAAGACTATCTAGAAGCTCTCATGCGTCTGCCAAAAGGGGTCGAGTTGGACGAACCCCATGTCAAGGCTTGCAGACAGGTGTTTGCTCTGCTCGGGGACGATATTGACGCTTTGAAGCAAGTTGTGAAGAAGGTTTCCCCCAAGAAACTCGTGGTGCTGGACGGATCGAACCAGCTGGTGCGTTCGACCAAGCTAACGTTTGATGACATGCAATGGAACTCTTCACAGACACTTCGGCAAGGATGCATCTTCGTCAATAAGGAGGTGTCGAGAGAGGTCGCTATCACGTTGGGTGCCACGTCGTTGCATTTCATGCATGCTGAATCTACTGCGAGCAGCACTAGAATCACGTGTCCGTCGGTGGAATCCCTCAAGAGCATTCTACCAGAGAATGGTAAAGAATGGCAGCACACTTTCTTCTCGGAGATCCTTCTCGCTGCTGAGCGGCAAGGCGGCACCCAGATGGATATTTTCGTGGACTATCGGCAGCACCCGTCGCAACGAGTTATCCGGCCATCCTTGCAATCTTTACAGCACGAAGCGATATGTATTCACGTCCACGGTTTGGTGTTGAGTGCGAGTGACGTTAACTCTATGTTTGGGGGAGAATCTTCTCGAGCCGGATTTCTCAGCGGCTTTTTCTTTTCCGACTGCATGCAGATTCTCAGCGGCGACGGATTTTACATTCTCGATCCAAATGGAAGTTACTTGACATCAACAAGGTCGACATCGAGCGGAAGGGGACGTCGGTATGACTTTTTGGGGGAAGATTTCTTGGGCTACCCAGATCAGCTTCTCCCATTTTGTACGCTGCCATCGTGTCCCGGGAACGTTGCAAAAGGCACGCAAAGTACACTGATTCGGTTCCCGTGGCGAACAGCAGCATCCGATTTGTCGTCATTTGTGTTGGATGCCAAAATGGCGGAGCGCTTGGTTGTATCCATCAAGACTCAAGTCTACGACTCCCTCGTCTTCACCGAGTCGTTGTATCATGTTTCTGTCTGGAGCATTGGGAAAAATTCGGAATACGAAACTCGATGCCATGCTGAAGCAAAGTTGGTGTCGCCGGAAGACACATTGAGAAGAAAGAACTTGACTCGAATGAACACCGAGTGGAAGAAGAAGTTTTTGCTGCAAAGCTTTTTCAAGAGCCCAGTCGTTCCCGAGAACCAAGTTGAGTTCGCCATCGAGCTGGACATTGAGAATCGGCATTACAAGGACACATGGTTGCTCTCTGACAACATCGGGTCCGGAAGAAGTCGAGATTTAGCATGCTCTTCCGTCCACGAAGCGCTGAATTCAACGCCGTATGTCAGCGTTGCGAGCCATCTGTATAGAGACAATAAACCTGCACCATTGCTGCGCGGTCGCTTGTACAAGATTGTGGACACGTCGCTCCAAATCGGTTTGCCTGTCCATATCAATGGGTGCTTCAAGAAAGCAATGAAGGAAACAAGCTTGCTGGTCTCCTCGCCGCATGCAAGCGCGTCGAGTAGCTCTTCAAATGGAAGTGAGGCTCAAGTGAAAGCCAACTGGAATCGGACGTTGCTTGAAGATGGTGTCGTTGATGCCTACATGAAGCTGCTTCTGGTAGCAAAGCGACGATACGAAAGCACTTACCCCAAGGCTTTGTACAGCTTGTGGCCGCGTCTGAATCGAGTACGTATCCTCTCTCTGTGGCACGACCTCCCTTTTTGTCTTGCATAGTGACATGCTTTTTTGTGTTTCTGGTGTGGATACAGGTGACCGGCAGCAGTGAGGTTGGCGTCCTGGTTCAAGACCTTATGTACCGGAGTATTGGATCCCATGAACTCTTTCTATGCACGGATGGCAGCTACAGAACGCTGAGCAATGGATACTTGATCGAGCTCGCTGGCATGGATATCCAAGTACGCTTTTGCGCTCTCTGCAATGTTTGCAATGTTTCGAATAGCTAATTTGTTGCTGCGTGTTTTGAACAGGTGGCGTCTTTTGCCCAGCTTCATTTCCCAGCGTTCAGCATTCCTCGGCTAGTGCTCGCGGACTGCTCTCGACTGTTATCGTCACGTGTGCAAAGTCTAACGCCACGAACGATGCGGAGATTTGTGCGACGCATGCGGGCATCGGACATCCACTCAAGCGTTTGTTTGCCGTTGCTGGAGTACTGTCTCAGCGATCTGCAGTTTCCGCTTCCCAGTGAGTCGAGCACGATCTGGTCCGAGTTCAATGGTCTTCCTCTGTTACCGCTTGAGGATGGCTCGTCTGGTGTTATCCGAATCAACCAGCGCAGCGATTATGTGCTTGGTTCATTCAATCAAGTGCAATTGCTGGCGCCGATGACAAAGCTGTTCATTTCATTGGACGCTCGTCAACGCCTCCACGCGTATTTCTCGGATAGTCGATTTGCCTCTGTGATGGGGCTGAGTTACTTCTCGATCAAGACACTCTCGGACTACATTGACAAGGTTCTGCCACCGAGATGGAAAAATCAAGACGTTGTGGCTTGGGACCACGAAGGGCACGATGAAATTGACCAAATTTGGCTCCATCGTTTTTGGCAGGAAGTCCGCTTTGAGCGTCGATCTTTGGGCTACTTTAGCGCTTGGCCTCTAATCCCCGTGAAAGGATCGCGCCTTGTGTCTTGTGGAAAACCAGATGCAGCTCTTTGTGTATGGCGCGAGTCCTGTGATTCCAGTATTGCAGAGCATGTGTCGCTCCAGTTCAAGGCTGCCGCGGAGAAACACGAAGGAAAACTGGCTGCCATTGAAAATGAGCGGAAAGAGTTAACAGAGCTGTCGAAAAACAGATTGCTGACGGAGGATCTGGTTGAAAACATAATGGAGGAGGAGGAAGATTTTGAGCAGAACGAAGATGCGATAAGCGAGTCGGACCGAGAAGAGAAGGGATGGAAGGTCACTATCGATGCAGCGAATCAATCAAGCGCTGAGAAAATGGATGCAGCTGAACATGACGACGACTCACCAGCGAAGTTAGCGACGAAAGGCGAGTCAACAGACGGTGAAACATTGGAGCATCAAAGTGCAATCAGTGAAGCTGCAGATCTGGATGCTGCAGGTGGAGACCTCCAACTGGCTGGCGAGCAGGGAGGAGCTACTATTATCGATATGATTGAAGAAGGGACGCAAAGCGAATACTGCAGTCGCGAGGTTCTGCACGATGTTTTGCTTCGCTTAAATGCCGCGATGATTGAACTTGCGTATTTCAGCGGCCAAGAGAGCGATATCGTGCCTCCGAGCCGTGATGTAGCCATCGCAGTGCTGGATGGTCTCTGCGTGTCGAATTGGAAGGTGCTTCATTGGGATAGTACGAGCGAGTCCGATGCTACACTTCTTGCCGAGTTCTTCAGCCATCATGGTCGTAACCATGGAGGTTTCAATCGAATGCACCTCGACATGCTCAAGAAGCTTCCGATCTACGTAAATATCTGCGATGCTGTCTGTTCGATCGACGTCGGGGAGTTTTACCTTGTCCCACCGGAGATCAACTTGGCAACGATTCCGTTGCCTCCAAATGCGCGTCAGTGTTTCTTGAAACTGAACCCACAGCTGACGGAGTTTTATCGAGATCTCGGCGTGCAAGAGATGAGTGATGCGAAGCTACTGATCTACTTGCTTCCAATGTTTGGCCAGCTCGCTCCAGAGCAATGTGACACGATCCTTGGCATCATTAAGCAGAAATGGCAGACTCTACGCGGCGATTCTGAACTCACGCGAGTCCTGAAAGCTACGTCCCTGTTTCGCGACGTGGATGGCGTCTATCTGCCGGCAAGTGCTTTCTTCGATCCGCGGAACAAAGTGCTGGCAACGATCTACCGTGATGCGCCAGAGCAGTTTCCAGCGAGAGAGTATCAAACTGCTGAGTGGCTTGATCTCATGGGAGAGATTGGGTTACACAGCGATATCTCAGTCGACATCTTTATTGGCTGCGCTCGTCGGATCGAAGCGCTCTTCTCGAGCAAGCGCGCGCTGAGCTCAGATGATGAGACGTTGACAATCGCACTCCACCAGTATTTCATCCAGAACTTTGAGCGTTTTGATCGCTCTCGGAGTTTCTTCGAGACGATTTCTCAAATTGCGTTCGTGCCTGCGGTTTCGTATGAGCGAGCGCCTTCAGCCGGGAGCTCTACCTCTCGCACGATTGTCGTGAGATATTCCGATTGCGCTACACCCGATGAGCAAGCCCTTGTATTCACTACGAAGCCTATCTTGCTTATCTCCGCAGTGCCACCTCGCATCCTTTGGAGCCGTCTTTGCATGGTTTCGCCACCAGAGAAGGATGTTGTGCTGGCTCATTTGTTCAACATCACTGGCGAGATCGGTGGTGCTAGTTCATCTCCAACATTGCAGTGGCAGTTTTATCTACCTATGGTGGAAGTGTTCCAGGAGATTTTCAAGTATCTGCAAACGTACTGGGACACCCTAAGCAATGAGGAGCGACTTCGGGTTGCCGATGCAGCAATAATCCCGATCGGCTCGTCTCTCGTAAAGGGTTCCCGACTGTATTTCCACTTGGGCGAGAACTTGGCGCCATTGATGTATGAAGTGCCACGAGTGTTTGGAGCGTACGACACGTTGTTCCGCCAGCTTGGGTCGAAAGACTCGCCCGAAGTGAAGGACTACATCGTGCTTTTGCAAGATTTGCACACTGAATGCAAAGGGAAATCTCTGAATCTGAATGAGCTGATCGCTGTCGCTCGCATTGTGAACCTGCTCGCTGATGTGCTGGCAGACAGCAGCCAGAAATTGTCTATCGAGGCGAAAAGGAGCATTTACCTTCCTTCGAGCTCGTCGTTGATGGAGCCGGTGCTCCAAATGGCGTACAATGACGCTCCATGGCTTTGTGCGCGCATCGATCTGTCAGATTTGCATGTCGTCCACCCCAGAATTTCTACGCGGTGGTGTCAGATTTTAGGCGTCCCTGGGATCAGCGCCGTCGTGACAGAAGAGCTGCAAAGCGGGAGTGTCGATATTCTCCCTCCGTCTGACGCGATTGCGCACTTTAATTCCATCCTTGCGTCTCAGCAGTTTGGGAACGGAGTGCGACGAATCATCACGGTGCAGCAGCAGAAGGCAACCTCAAATGAACCATTCGGGTTTATTCCGGATTTCGAAGATATCAATCGCCGGATCGTGCGATTGGCTTCGTTCGAGATCAAGTGTGTCGATACACTGCAATCTCAATTCATTGCCAAACTCGACCATCCGTTTAGAAGAGTGGATGTGACCAAAAGCTCGGCTTCGATGCGCAGTTTGTCGTTCGTAGACGAATCTACCAGCTCAATCTACATCGCGAAACGCACCCTCGAAGCACAGATTGGACTTCGCTTAAGCCAAGTTGTAGCAGGTTGCATCAACCAGCTTCTTGGTGGCATTTTGCAAGATTGCTCCAGTATTGAGTCGATCCTCACGTGTGACGTGATGGAAATCGACTCGCTTCTGCAGCTGATGAACGTGTATGAGGACTTGGACTTGATTGTCGAGAAACTGCGCGGAGTCGTCGGGGAGCCTTTGGCCGAGGCGGACCAAGCATCCATCGACTTGACGCCACTGAATGCGTATCTGCCTGGAGAGATCATTGCTGTCGAGCTCGACGGGCATCTTCGGTACGGGAAGATCGTGCAAGAGCAGAAAAATAGCTCGGGTATGAGCAATTATGAGGTGAAGGTGTCGAGATCGCTGACCAAGTGGTATAGCGGCAGCCAGATCTTCACTTTCCGGTCAGCACGCAGCAACCACAATGCCGCTTCAGCTGGTACCCAGCGAGAGATAGCGTTTGTCGAGAACCTGGCCACTCAGGTGTTGAGCAATGCTGCAGGAGCTGTGCAGCAGGATCAACTACCTGCTTCCTTGTCGCTGGCTGGCGCGTCCCCAAATGGTGGTAGTTTGGCGGCAGGGGTCCCAGCTACGAATGTTGTCTCCGCAGTGAACGATCTGCTTTCTCGCTTCAATATCTCGCTGAGCACCGAGTACGAAGATCTTTTGAACGAGAACCTTCGTCTTCGGCAGCGCCTGGAGCAAGCCGAAGAAGGTCGTCGAGTTGCCTCGGCTCAGATCGACGACGCGATCCGTGAGAAGCGCGACGCCCAAGACTCGCTGATCTGCGCGATCTGTCTCGAAAACAACGTCGACTGCGTGCTGATCCCGTGCGGTCACATCTATTGCGAAGCATGTGTGACGCGACTTCCTCGTCCGTCCTGTCCGATCTGTCGGCAGCACATTGCGAGCAGCTCCGCGTTCCACGTTCCGTCGTAAGCAAACAAACAAACCAAAAAATTAGTGTCGAAAGCGTGCTGGATGCATATTCCAAATCAGTGCAAAATAGCGTCAAAACTTGCGATCGCAAATGGCGTAAAAATAATATCTTCATAATTGTCAACGTAAAGTCTCGAAACGGTCGAAATGATAATCCAACTGAGTACGATCGCACTTAGCCGGTTAAACAGTCGGTTCGTTCTCATCACCACTTTTGTTTGAGCAGTCTGCTCTACACCGCGCTCCACATCGAGAGTGTGGGACGCCAAATAGGACCAATGAAGTGGCAAGTCTCAACCAGGCATCAAACACAAGCGAAGGCGCCATTTAACTAACCGCGAGAACACACGAACGCACGCAGCATGTTCAGTCTGGATGCGCCTCTCGCGCCCGCGATCGACGCGTTTGTGAACCCCGAGAATGACGACAACGTGCACAAGACCAGTCTCAACACGGTCGTCATGCAGGTGCATCGCAAGGTGAGCATGGAGGCGCTCATCCAGGCGCTCGGCATGCACTTGACCAACACGGACGACAAAGTGCGCACACGCGCGACCCAGCTGCTCGCCGAAGTGCTCACGCGGCTCCCGGAGCTGCCGCTCACTGTGAACGCCGTGCAGCTGCTGATGGATTTCTTCGCCGACCGACTCGCGGATTATCCGAGCGCGAGCGCGTGCTTGCAAGCGCTGTTGGCGCTCGAGAGCAACCACGCGAAGAAGATCGCGAGTCCCGCGGTCACGATCGGGTTGATCCAAAAGATGGTGAAAGTGCTGCATGTCCCGCAATTGGGTCAGGCGATGCGCAAGAAGTGCTTCGAGCTCATGCAACTCGCACTCTCACAGAAACTCGTCACGGACGTGCTGGTCGTCGCGCCACTTGCGGAAGACGACGACCAGGGCTTGCTGTTTGCGCAAGCGTTCTTGAATGCGATGGAAGGCGAGAAAGATCCACGAAACCTGCTTTTGTGTTTGCAGATCGCGCGCGAGCTGATGGCGAAGCTCGAAGTGGTGTTTGACCGACACGATAGCGTGTTGCAGCAGTACTTTGACGTGGTGTCGTGCTATTTCCCGATTACGTTCACGCCGCCACCGAACGACCCGTACGGCATCACGTCGGAAGAGTTGATTCTCTCGTTGCGGAAAGCGTTTGCAGCATCGGATTTGCTGGCCAAGCATGTGCTGCCGTTCCTGTTGGAAAAATTGTCGTCGACCGTCGTGGAAGCCAAACTGGACTCGTTGCAAACGTTGGTGTTTTGCTGCGAGACCTACTCGATCAATGTGACGCTTTTGCACATGCTCTCCATTGCCAATGCGCTGTACCACGAAGTCGTCAAGGGCGAAAAGAAAGAAGTCATTGAAGCATCGCTTGCTGCGATTTCCCGTTTCTCGGGCGTGATCGGTCTCGCGAAGACCAAGTCGTCGGGGGGTGCGGCGTACGCGTGGAACAAGTTTGTCGTGGAGCTGACGACGCGCGCCACCAGCGATCTGACGGGCCATGCGATGGATTCCCTCGTGAGTGTATCTGCTGGCCACGTGCTTGCCGCATTGGGAAAAGACTCGGTGCTTGGGTTTGCGCACGTTCTCGAAGCGTCCGTCCCCTTGCTCATTCAGCAGTTCAACGACAGCGCGACCAGTACGAGCTCCAAATGCGAAGCCTCGCTCGCGCGTTTGCTGCTGATTGTGAACACAATTGACCGTGAAGTCGACCAATCTGCGTCCGGTCAGCCCATGCGGCCGCATGCGCCTGTTCTTATTGACGCTCTCGTGGCATTTCTCAACAGCCAGGAGTCCCTGAGCACATCTACCTCCAAGTGCTCGGCGATCGAGGCGCTCTCACATTTGATCACTTACCCGCCTTCACCTATTGTGGAAACTGCGCAGGTCAAGGCGCTGATCGAACTGTTTACCAAATTCTTGCTGTTTGACGCGAGCCAAGACGTTCGACAGGAATGCTTGCAAAGCTTGCGCGCGATCTCGACGATCAAGCAAAAGGCGACCGTAAAAAACTACGCGTCCTTGGTGATGGAGATCTCGCTGGCGCAGCTGATGGATGCGGTGAAACTGGATGCGCAACACGAGAATGTCGCCTCGGTGCTTGCATCCTCTGGTCGCGGCCACGACGAGTTCTTCAACGATGTTTTGGATTCCATCACGCAATTGTCGCAAGAAGCGTCTATTTTCCAGGCCACGATCGTTCGTCTTGTGGATCTTTGTGTCCGCGAAAGCGACGCCAAGGTTTACTTTGTGGAAAAGTTCAATGCGGTGGGGACCGAAGCCCATGTGGATGGCATTCTCAACGCGGTGGCGAAGATCGTCGAGCTCAATGCCGACGATAAGGCAAGCATGGAGTTCTGCGTGACTAATGAGGGCCAAAGCTCGATCGTCTTCCGTTTGCTCGCCGCTGTGACCAACACGGCCTCCGACGCTGCGGAAAAGAGCTGTCTGCTTGGTGAATCCAAGCTGGCGTCCTGCGCGCGCATCTTCCGCACAGCAATGCAAAATGTGTCCTCAGAGACGCAGCAACAGTTGGCGAATGCCGCGATTTCTGCTTTCCTGAGCACCCAGTCGACGACGTCTGGTGCGCCGTCGTACCCTGCGTACTTGCAACTTGTCCCGTTGTTTTCGGCAGTCATCAACTCGGCAAACCGCAACCTCCGCTTGCCAGAAACGTCCAAGGTGATCAATACCTTGCTTGAGCTTGCCCAGTCGAGCACGTTGCACGCGTCTTCGGCGGCGTCGTCGCTGGATGCGAAGCAAATCGAGCTGATTTCCGCCGAAGCCGCACTCTCGGCCGCTAAATCGCTCGCGTCGATCGTGAACAAGATGTCCGATGGCGAAGAGTTTGATGCGCTCATTGTGCTGTTGCTGGACCGAAAGCTCTCGCGCATCATTGTGGACGAGCAGCAAGATTTTTCCGTTCGCGTCGCTGCGCTGCAGATCTATGTGTGGATCGCGAAGGCGCTGGTGATCCGTGGCCACCGAGAGCATGCTCCCGTGTGCCTCTTCTTCCTGTGCAAGTTCCTTACGCCTGAAAACCCGGACCAGCAGTCGCAGATTGGCATGGAAGTCGCGAAAAGCTTCAAACTGCTCGTGACCGAGTTCCCAGATGTACTCAACCGCAAATGCGGAGCGTTCATCACGGTAAGGCGGTTGCTGCGATCTTGCCCTTCCTAAACTTCTTGTTTGCTGTGAATGTTAACATACTCGTGTCCATTGTAGTTCCTCTACCGTCAGCGAACGTTTGATTTGGTGTACCCCGTGCTTCTGGACTACATTCGCAACCACTCGGCAAGCGAGAACGTCGAAGCGTTGGTCGCATTCTCGCACGTCATCTCGAACTCCCCGAAAGCCATCTACTTGCCTCATATGGGCAGCATCTTCCCGCTGATGGTGCAAGCCATCAATGCCGACGAGAAAGAGCTCGGGAGCCCTGCGATGAAAACGTTCAAGTCGCTTCTCTTCGAGTCGGTGGAAAGTGTGAAGCCATTTCTCAAGGATGTGTTCCCAGGACTGTTGAAGCAAGCGCAGCATGGGTACGTGTGGTTCATCCTCCTACTTCGGTCGTATGTTGCCAGTGGTTTCCACAGTAATGACACTAACACACCACACAATGTTGCTTTTGAAACCGGTCCAGAGCGAGTGCCTTAGATCGTCATGATGCGTTGGACTGCCTTGCGAAACTTGCGACGATTCCCTACGAACTCATCCATCCGTACAAGGACATGGTGCTGCGCCAGCTGCTCAACTGCTTAGACGACCGCAAGCGGTTCGTGCGTCACGGATCGGTGCGTGTGCGCAACCAGTGGAGCGTTCTGTAGACTACATGCATGATGGATAGGAGGGGAAACGAACACACAACGTCGACACGATGATCTTCCTAGCATTCGCTGTCTTTTTACCTTCATTTTCTCTCTCGTCGTCTCTTTTTCATGGCTCTTCTCTTCTGGAAAAAAAGAAGAAGAGAAGCTTACACAGCGACCAAGTCTTTCTCCTTGGCCGCGAGCAGCTTGCCGATCTCATTCACGGCGTCGTCCGTGAGCTTTTGGATCTGTTCCGTCTGCTTCTTCACGTCGTCCTCCGAGATCTCTTCCTTGAGCTTCTTGGCCTGGTTCATCGCGTCTTGACGCACGCGTCGCACATGCTGGCGAGCCTGCTCAGCCTGTTTCTTCACGGCCTTTTGCAACTCGGCGCGCGTTTCCTTCGACATCCTATTGTTGCCAGCACAAGACAAACAGAAAGCAACGGAAACTCTCGTCAGTCACACACACACACACACCACTAGCTGCTTCATACTACATAGCATAAGGAACGAACACACGTACTTTGGGAAAGAGATTTCGAGGTTCGCGCCGTCTTCTCGCACCGAGTACACGGGGTTCATGGTCTCAATGGACTTGCGGATATCTTGGAGCAGCTGCGAACAAGGAATGTCAGCGCCACGAATGCAATATCATGAGTCACATCTCAGCGTTGTGTCCAAATGCTGTGCTGCATATCGATAGCGCCTTCGTACCGATGGGTCGTACACCGTCACGCTCAGCGAGTGGGAGCCCGACACTGCGACCTGCGCCAATTGCGAGAGCGACACGTACTGACCGTACGCTTGCACATTGAGCTCATCGAAGATCCCGGCGTCAGCCTTGCCCGGACGCATCTGGTTCAGCAACCGCGTGAAGTTGAGCACCGCGCCGTTCATGTTCTTCTTGGTCTTCTCCAGCGAGAACGCGCCATCGGCATCGTCGTCGTTGTCGTCATTGCTGGACGCAGATGGTGCTGCCGCTTGCTTGCCGCTCTTCTGCTTCTTGGCGACCTTGGCGAAGTGGCGCACAGAGAGCTGCGGCATTGGAGCCACGAGTGCAGGCGCGTGGTTTGCGACCGCAGCAGCAGACGCAGCTGGCAAGCACATGGAGGAGGAGGCCGCTGCGTGGGCAGCAGCACGGCGCGCACAGCGCGATGCGAACACTCGGAGCGCCATTCTCGTACTGCGGCAAATGCGACAATGGTTGCGACTCGCTCCAGTGATCGAGTACAATGGACGCCTTCTAAACGAGTACGCTACTAATGCATATTTTCCATAAACAAATATGCACTTGAGCAACCCAAGGAGAGAGGGAGCGTTCGTGCACCTTTATGACACAATGCCCTCCCTCTTACGATCAAATAGTCAGAGTAGAGGTCCTATCGAGTTGCACAGGGCATTGGACGAGCTCCGATAGTTGCGAACCACACACACACATACCGAACAGAACGAAGCAGCACGGATTGGGGTGATGGTGCCGCCGGTCGTGAAGCAGTACTCGCTGTTCCAGCGCAGCGTGCGCGTGGTGCAGACGTCCATTCGGCGCTTCGACTGGTGGATGCTGCAGAAGATGCCGGGGCTGCCGAACCCGCCCGAGGTCGAGGCCGAGCTGCGCAAGCCCATGTTCGTGGATCTCTGGGAGTTCACGCTGGCGGACCACAAGCAGAACGTCAAGGACGCATGGCGCGAATACGTCGAGTCGTTCCAGGACCCGAGCGATTTGGATCTCGAGAAAAGCAAGCAGGAGATCAAGGACGCGGCGCGCCGATTGCGGGGCGAGGTCGAGGAGAACACGAGCAAGAACGCGGAGTTCATCGGCGAGACGCTCGAAGGCACGCAGGTGCTGGCGAACCTGCAGGAAATACGCGCCACCAGTGAAAAGAACATCGATTTCCTGAAAGGCGAGCTCGCGCATGCCAAAGAGCAAATCGACACCGACGCCGTGCTCGAGAATGTGCGCGCCACGGTCGACGAGCACCGCAGCAAGGACGATGTGGTCACGACGCTCTCGAAGAACGTGGACGAGCTCGTGGATCTCGTGAAAACGGGACGCGACGCCGCGCTCCAGATGGAGAAGCAAGACATGGAGGCCGTGAAGATCAATGCGCAGTCGTGGTTTGCCGACAAGCTGATGGTCGGGCAGTCGGTGCTGTTAGCGTTTATCGCCGGCTACAAAGAGGGCAAAGAGCTGGAATTGAACCGCGAGGATGCGCTCTTGATCACGTTCGCCAAGCAGGCCGCCGAGGAGCAGAAGGAAGTGCTGAAGCAGCAATTCGACCGCATCATGGCCGAGCAGCGCGAGAAGCAGCAGCAGGAGCGCAAGGAGAGAGAAGAAGAAGCCAATTTCGAAGCAGCAGCAAAGGGACACGCCGAAGAAGAAGCGGTTGTGAGCAAAGCCAAGTCGACTAGGACAGAAGCGACGAAGAGACAAGACCACTAACGATGTGCAGAGTTGCTGTCATGTGGTCAGGTAGGATGCTGCATGTAAATAGAGACGCTAATGGCGGTGTGTGTGTGTGACGTGGTGTAATAATAATAATGCGAGATGAAGAGACACACTGCTGCTCCCCATTGAAGCGTCGGATGGCTCATTTCTGCGGTTTTTCCCTCTCACATACACACGCTCCCTTGAAGGAAGGAAGCTTTTTCGCTCGCAGCTCAAGCATCTATCCGCGCTGGCGTCTGACACCACAACTTGAGCGATGCCGCAGCAGCCAGCGAGACGCACGTCCGATGGCGACGAGCTCGTGCGCCTCGAGAAAGTGCATTTCTCGGATGACGAAGACGACGACAATTTCCAGTACGCCGCTGTTGATGACGCCACACTCGGCATGGGTGACGACGACGAAGAGGACGAAGAGGAAGATTTCGAAGCCGTGCTGCGCAATCTGAACAAGTCGACGGCCGTGGTTAGTGGTGGCGGTCATGCATCCACCAAGATGGCGACGTCAGATCTATACTCTAGTGAGAAAGTGGCGCCGGAGAAACCTGAAAACATGAGCCCCAAGCAATCGTCCTCCACATCGCCGCCACGTCTCTACATTCAGGTACGTCCGTCGGTCGTGGACGATTTCATCCGCAATTTCCTCATCAAAGTGGGCATGGCGAAGACGCTCGACATGTTCAACCACGAGTGGTACGAGTTCATTGCCAAGGGCAAGCTCAAAGAGGACGACATCAGCGTCGTGCCCGACATCTATTTGCGCAACCAGGCGCTGGACGACCAGGTCAAGGAGCTGCGCCACCAGCTCGACGAGACCCGCAAAATCACGGAAAAGGCGAAAGGCACGTGGGACAAATTCCGGCACCAGCGCGACGTGCACAAGATGCACCACCAGCGGGTGCTACAGGAAAAAGACGCGCTCGCGAGCAAGATCAAGAAACTGGAGAAACACGTGGCCTCCTACGAGCCGTTGTTGCAGGAGCTCAAGGCGAAATACGAAAACTCCATGAAGGAGAAAATGCTGATGCGCCTCGAACGGGATCGCCAGGTGGCCAAGGCGGAAGCGCTCGAAGCGCAACTCAAAGCTGCGGGCTCGACAAACGCAAAGGTCAAGGACGCTGGTGCAGCCTCATCGTCGTCGTCGTCGAAAGCTTCCAAGAAATCATCTTCGTCATCGTCGACAACGAAGAAGAGTGATAACGAGACCAAGATCCCGAGCCATGACGGCATCAACCCGTTCCTGGAGAAGCGCTTCGAACCGGTGAACGTCGAGCGCATGGAGGTTGTCAAGACCTGCCAGGGCCACGGCAACTCGATCGCAGCGCTCGCGTTCCACCCGAAAAACCCAATCGTGGCGACGGTCTCCGACGACGAGACGTGGAAACTGTGGTCAGTCCCAAATTGCGAGCTCATCATGAGTGGCGAGGGCCATCGCAGCTGGCTCGCGGGGATCGTGTTCCACCCGAAAGGCACGCACGTCGCGACGTCGTCGGGCGACAATACCGTGAAGATCTGGGATTTCGTGAGCGCATCCTGCTCGCTCACACTAACCGACCACTCGCATCCCGTCTGGGAAAGCGTGTTCCACCACGAAGGGGACTTCCTCGTGAGCGCGTCCATGGACCACACCTGCAAGCTCTGGGACCTCGCGACGGGCAAATGCCGGAAAACGTTCCGCGGCCATGTCGACTCGGTGAATTCCGTGTGTTTCCAGCCCTACACGGGCAACCTCTGCACGGGCTCGGGCGACAAAACGATCTCGATCTGGGATATGCGCTCGGGTTTGTGTGTGCAAACGTTTTACGGCCACCAGAATGCGTGCAACAGTGTCGCATTTTCGCTCACGGGGGACACGATCGCGTCCTGTGACGCCGATGGGTTTGTCAAAGTGTGGGACGTGCGCATGGTCGCCGAGCGGTGCACTTTGGATGGCGGACAGCACCCATTGAACAGCGTCGCGTTTGACAGGAGTGGCAGCGTGGTCGCGAGCGCGAGTGACGACGGAAGCATCAAGCTGTTCAGTCTCAAGACCGATGCGTCGTGCATTTCGGAGCTCAAGGGCCACGAAGGACCCGTGCAGGTAACGTTGTGTGTGGTGATGGCGCTGCTCCTGTCATTTCAGACACTCGGTCAGCGTTCATGCAAGTGGGCGTGTCATTTGGGGTCTTACAGTGAACAACCAACTCCGAAATGGCTCTCTTTCTCTCTATCTAAAAATGCTGTATGTGTGTTTATGTATGCATGTAGTCGGTGAAATTCGAGCCCAATGGCCGGCTCCTCGCGTCCTCGAGCTCCGATTGCACGTTCCGCCTTTGGTCCACGTAAAGCAACAGCTAGCTCTCCCACACCACACGAATCGAAGGCGGTCGAGTTTGTGTTTGTCTCTCATCATATTATTTTGCACCACACACCCCGCTTCTTTTCTCTCTCTCTCTCGCGAGGGGTGCACGTCCTTTGTATCGATAAATATGAAAACACACCGCGCCACTTTCCTCTCCTTCTTGGTCTTGTCTCTATGCTGCTTCTCTCCCTTCGTCTTCATGTTGTTGTTGATGCACGACATCTCTCTCTCTTTCTCTACAGGCTTCGCAATCGCTCTTTCTTGCCGCCAAACTCGGCGTTCAAGCATAACTTATAGAACTGCACTTGCCACACGCCACAGAGGAACACACTCGTAAAGATGAACACCAAGCGCCAGAGCACGTTCGGGAAAATGGTCCACGTGCTGAACCACACAACGAAAAACTCCAACGCAGCGGTGATCCCCACGAACGTCCAGAACTGGGTCACGTACAACACCGGCGGCATGTTGATGTAGCTCAACGGGCTCCAGAAATTAGAGACCACGCACGCGATGTAGATGTGCAGAAACACGTTCATGATGATCGTCAGCACGTACCCATAGTGCACGGGTGCGAGCGGGTGCACTCCCCTAGGCGCAATGCGCGCTGCGAGCGCGACCAGCACGATGCGGAGCACCAGGGACGCGCGGCGGTACTGCTTGTTGTTGCGCATCGCCAAGTCCGAGCATTTCTGGCGCAAACTTGCCATGGGCAGCGACAATTTGAGCACATAGAGCACAAAAGTCAACAGCGCCAGCCAGAAGAAAAAGCGCACCAACGTCTTCGACGCTTCTTCGATCGCGTAGTGTTCTTGGTCCCGCGGCAACGTCGCGCGGATATCGTGCCAGACCGCATTCAGATCCATCACGAACGCCGCCCACCAGTACCATGGCTTGAGCACGGGTGCCATAGGGAACCCGACCGTGACCGCAGGGATGCCGCGAGCCGACTCGACGACCACTTTGACCGGACTGATCGGCGATGTCATGGACGCGAAATGGCGCAGGTAGAACAGTTTCCAATGGTACTGCTCGTAGAAATACTTGTGGTTGATGTTGTACCCGACCGGCAACCGCATGCCCTTCGGCAGGTTGGTCTGCATCTCCTGCGCGCGATTGGGCTTGAACAACTGCGACCGGCGCAAGTCTTGACTGTACATGGACGACAAGAACCCTTGGTCGGCGCCATCAAAGGACTCCATATGCCCCAGTGCTTGCAGCAGCCGCTCGTACTCTTGCGCATCGGGTGTCACCACGAGAAGCCCCGTATGGAAATGGCACGGATTCATAAACACTGCGCAAAAATGGCCACACAGAAAGAGCTCATCGGCATTGCGGATGAGCACATTGTCCGCATCCAAGTACACAATGCGCTCATACTCCAACAGGTTCCACACGTGCAGTTTGTTGAGTGTGTAGATGAAGTTTTTGTTGCGCAACGTGCCTCCTAAAAACGGGTTTTCAATGTTCGTGACGTCGATGACGCGGCACCCAATCGACCGGAAAATGCGCTTCGAGTCCTCCGAGACCGAGTCGGAGGCGAGCACGACGAGGTCGTAGGGAGTGCCCGTGAGTTTGATGGACTGCATGAGCACTTGGATGCCCAGCACGTACTCGGCGTCGCGACTTGTGCCTTCGTAGTGCACCGTCACGTACGCGAATCGACTCGTCGTCTTGGACGGCGCCACCTCGCCATCCTTCTTTGTCTTGGCGACTGCAGCGGCTTCAACTGCTTCCACGGCTTCGACCGCGACCTCGGCCGCCACGAACTGCGCACACAGGAGCGCGACGGTGCTCACTACCACCACCAGCAGCAGCAGCTTCAATGTAGTCGCTTTCGCCCCCCGTCTCGTCATTTTCCCTGGTGTAATGAATGAGTTCCTTCGTGCCGTCTTGTCGGAGCGCTTGTTGACGGCGATATCCACACTATCGGGGGAAACGAATGAAAGAGTGAATGAGAGAGAGAGAGGGGAAAAGGAGGGGGTATTATTTGGTATCTGTCACTTGCTCTCGAATATCAGGTACGCATGGTGTGCCTGATATATAGAGGGCATTGGATGTGCTGATTTGTTTACTGTTTGGGGTCTTCAAAGCTGGATATCAGACAGAAAACAAGGAGATGCACTTTAGATAGCGAAAAGAAACCTCCACTCTGGTCGTTGAAGGCGAACTTTTGTCAAAAAGGAGACATCGCACTTAGAGGGAGGATTCGAACGTAAGAGTGTGGGATGGTCACCGCGTACTTAGCGCAACGAGGTCGCGCGAAGGTTGCTTGAAGTGCTTGCGTTGAGTGCCATTGGTTTAGTTCTGTATGTCGTTTCGTGCTTATCACATCGAGGTCTTCATTCTGCTCCAGCAATTGACGCACCCACATCCATCGCTCGAGTCGAGGACGTCGTTGCTGTGTAGCTTCCCGACTGACTGTCTGCTGCCTCCACTATCACCAGCGGAAGGAGCGTTGATCCCATCTGCACACACAGACAGACACAAAGAGAGAGAGAGATACAAACCAGCGCTTTCCACTTGTGTGTAGCGCTTCCGTCCTGACGAAAAAGACAGCATGGACCCATACACGGAATTGCGAAAGCACGCCGGCGGCAACCACCCGCAGAAGGCGAAATTGAACATCGTGCTGAGCGCGATCACGGATGTGATCTATGAGCGTCGTGGCGCCAGCAGCAGCGAGAGCAAGCCCATCTCCAACACAGAATACTTTGCCGCGTTGATGACCGCGTTGGAGTCCGCGTCCGCGTCGCACCAGCAAGAGATCACGCAATTGCTCGCGCTTGTGCTGCCTGTCGTGCCTGAAGCCGTGTTGCGTGCCAAGTACAGTGCGATCGCCAAGTGCATCGTCCGTGTGATCCAAGAAGCCGACGGCGAAGGTGCGCTCTTGCGATCGGGCAGCGCGTGTCTTGGGTTGGTGCTGCTCGCTCAGGAACCATCGGCGGCTGTGTGGGGGCGTCCGGAGGTGCTCAAGTCGTTCCAGTTGCTGCTCTCGCTGGCGACCGATGCACGTCCAAAGATTCGCAAGGGTGGTCAGAAGTGGACGACCGACATCTTGCAATTGCACGCCGACCACAACTGCGATGCTCTGTCTACGCACATCGCGAGCTTTTCGGAAAACGTGTTTGCCGCATCGAGCTCGAAGGACGAGGCTCGTCTTGTGCAGCTCATTGGTTTTTTGAAGACGGCGCTTCCCTTGCTGCAGAAGAAAGTCGTGTCGTCGCTGGTCGATGCGCTCTGCAAGTACATCAACTCGTCCGTGAAGAACTTGCGCATTGTCACGTACGAAGCGTTTGATGCGCTGACCCGCGAGAACAAGTCCAAGCTCAGCCAGGATACGCTCGCGAAGATCCTGTCGACGATCTTGAACGCCGACGGCAGCACGGTCCACGACACGGACACGGGTGCGTTCGCCGTGCGCATCTTGGAAACCGCGCTGGTGCGTCTTCAGAAAGTGAACGATCCCATGGCGCGTGAACTCTTGCCGCGCGTCGTCGTGAACGTGTGCGCGCACTTTGAGAGCTCGAACGCCAAGATCCAGAAGCAGACGGCGCGGTCGTTGGTGTACATCTTGACGCGTTGCCTGTCCGCGACGGTGTTGGAAGAAGAAGCCACGTACACGGACATTGCGCGCATCTTGTCGTCGCTGCAAAGTTTGATGACGCTGCGGTTCCAGGGAGCGTGGAAGCACATTTTCAGCATGCTCGCCAGTTTGTTTACGTTTTATGGGCAAGTGAGTCACCCTGCGTTTGACCCGATCTTGGTGACCTGTTGTGAACTCCACGAAGCCGCCGAGAACATGCCTGGCCGCAACGGTGGCGACAACAGGGACTTGACCAACCTGTTCGCCGAGGTGGCCGGCGCGGCGGTCGCTGCGATCGGTCCGCGCCAGTTCTTGGAGATTGTCTCGCTTGACCACCCAACCGAAGTCATCAGTGAGAAGCGTCTCTGGCTGTTGCCGGTGTTCAACGACTCGCTCAAGTCGTACCCGTGTGAGTTGGACTTTTTCGCCTCCAAAATGCTCGCGTTTGCGCGCGATTGCGAGCTCAAGACCCGCGAAGACAACGCGACGCCACTGATGATCAAGAAGTATCAGATGCTCACGATGCAGATCTGGGCGTTGTTCCCAAGTTTCTGTGCGAATGCGTCGGATATTGACACAAACTTCAAGAAAGTCGCCAAGATCCTCGCGAACGCCATGGCCGACAAGCGGTACCCGGAGCTTCGCCTCTCGGTGTGCCAGGGACTGCAGGCGTTGGTGAAGAAGACTCGCGTGCTCAAGTCGAACCGCGACAACTACGATGCGGATGACGAAGAAGATTACGAAGAGGAAGAAGAGGAAGAAGTTGATGAAGAGAAACTCGCACGCGATCGCGCGGCGTTGGGCAAGTACTCGAGCAAGTACTTGCCGCTTTTGATCAGCTACGTCGAAGAGCTGGATCCGGAAAAAGACGCCGAGAAGTCTCAGATGTGAGTCTTGTGTAGCGTGTGTGTGTGTGTATTGTGTCGGTATGTTTGCAAAACTCATGTGCTTTTACGATCGTTTTTGTATAGTCTTATGGACACGGTGGAAGGCTTTGCGTCGCTCGCGGAGCCTGCGTTCGTGACCACGACGTTCAAGAAGATCATGCAAAAGCTGCTCGAAGCCACGACCCAAGCCAAGCGCATGGAAGCGTCCAGCAAGGAGGAGGGCACGCCGGTGAACCAGAAAGTCCAGCAAAAGCTCAAGCAAGTGTCGCATGCGCAGATGAGCTTGGCAATGACGCTGATCTCGCACATGGACCTGGAGAACATCAACTTGTTGTACCGTGTGATCAAGCCGTACTTGCTCGACGACACCGATGGCGCAATGCAGAAGCGGTCGTACGCCGTGCTTGTGAGCATCTGCGACAACCACCCAAGCTTCATGACCACGGAAGCGAACTTGAAGGACATGACTGAATCGATCTGTGAATCGCTGCTGACGTGCTCGATCCCGGCGAAGAAGATGCGTCTCCGGTGTCTGGTGCACCTCATCAACGCGATGGTGGACGCCCAGGATGTGAACGTCGACAACTTGATCCCCAACTTGGTCGGAGAAATCATCTTGTGCACGAAAGAAGCCAATGGGAAAGCTCGCGAAGCTGCGTTTGAGCTCTTGGTCGCCATGGCGAACCTCATGAAGGCGAAGCACCCGGAGACGGGTCTCATGGAGTACTTGCAGATGGTGCTCGGTGGGCTCGCGGCGCGTACCCCGCACATGCGCAGTGCGTCCGTGGTGTGTTTGAGTCGTCTGGTCTTCGAGTTTGGTCGGTCGGAAGCCGTGATCCAGGCTGCGATGCCGCAATTGCTGAAAACCGTGCTGATGCTGCTCCACGAAAAAGCCCGGGAAGTGATCAAGAGTGTGATTGGGTTCATGAAACTCGGGATCGCGATGCTCCCGAAGGACCAACTCCGGGAGTTCCTGCCGGACATCACGAACGGTCTGCTGGTGTGGATCGGCGAGAGCAAGAACCGTTTCCGTGCCAAGACGCGTATCATCTTGATCAAGTTGTGCCGCAAGTACGGCTACGACGAAGTCGCGGAGTTGGTGCCCGAAGAAGACCGTGCGTTGATCAAGCACATCAAGAAGACGAAGGAACGCGAAGACAAGAAGAAGGCGGAAGGTCCTCACGCGAAGAAGACCAAGGGCGACACTTTCGAAGAGTTCATGGCCGATTCCGATGACGATGAAGGCGATAATGATGACGACGAAGCCGTGGGCAACGGCGACGCGGCGCTCCGTGCTGCGTTGAAGCGCAAGAAGGATCTGCACCACAAGAAGAAGAAGGTGATCCGCGAAGACGAGGACGACATCGTGGATTTCTTGGACTCGAACGCCGCGGTCAAGAACGTGTACTCGGCTTACGACGACGACAACAGCGACGACGACGACGAAGAGTTCCAAATGTCCAAGGATGGGCGGTGCGTTTTATTAAGAAGAATGCTTTGTGATGATGCAGACTTGTAGGTGTAGAAAACTGCAAAACTAACGTGTGTGTGTGTGTGCATGGATTGGTAGAATGATCATCCCCGACAAGGACGCCGAGATGGGCGACGACGAGAGCGACGACGAAGAACAGATCAAGATGGACGTGGCTTCGCAGCTCGAGAAGATGGGACTGCACAACCGCGACAACAGCAAACCGAAGCGCAAGCGGGAAGACGACGCCGGCAAGGAGTACCGGGCGAAGAAGGCTGGAGGCGACATGAAGAAGAAGGGCAAGCTCGAGCCGTATGCGTACATTCCGCTCGATCCGAAGTTCATGGCCAAGCGCAACAAGCGCAACGCCGTGGACCGCTATAGCAACAACGTCGGCAAGCGAAGAAACAACCGCAAGTAGAACGATCGATCCCCGTAGTGGGGAAGTCAGCAGCATCATATAGTTTCGTAGTTACATCACCCCACTCAAATATGCTTTTTCCCTTCATTTCATTTCTTTAACTACTTGACGTTTCCAGTGCGATGCACAAACTCGCTTCTTGCATGTTTGATCCATATCGCCAATAGATATAGAGAGAAGAATCACCTAGCAATCGTAGATTTTGACGACGCTCTGGACAAAGACGCGGCAGATTGGACAGCTCGCTTTGTACGGATCCTGGCGCTTGATCGTCGTGAGACACGCGTGGCACCCGGCGATATGACCGCAGGGAACGCAGATCGCATCCCGTTCAGCGTCCATGCACACCACGCATTCGCTTCCTCCTCTCTTGGCAGATAACCGCGGCGTCGACTGAGCGCTCGCATCGAGTTGCTGGTGGTTTGGGGAGATGTTTTCACCGAAAGCAATGACAGCGGTGCTGCTGCTTGTGCAGCCTTGAGAGGTAGTACTGCCCACTATGGGAGTAGCAGGAAGCACGCTGACGTACGATCCTGGACTGCGGTAGAATGCATCATCCTCACTGGGGAACGAAGGCGCCGATGGGGGAGGCGATCGCGCTGCAGCAAAAGGCATGGAGACGACTGCTGGAACCACTGTCGTGGGGGACCCCAGGTATTGCTGTGGAGCTGGATACGGCGAAAAGCTACTTCGTCGCGGTTCTGGATCGAGGGGAGTAGGAGCATGAATAGGAGCTCCAGCATGGGCGAACGGTGGCACCGAGGACGAGGTCGCTGTTGCCCGTCCCAGAAGCACCATCCACGCGTGGCGACTCGCTTCGCTCTCTGCGGCGAACACAAAGCTTTTGATTTGCACGGCGCCATGGCCGTGGGTGACGCCCGTCACGGGGTCGCGGCTGAACCTGCGATCCCGCATGGTTTGCACCACAATGGGACGATCCAACTGGAACATGTTGGGTTTCTCCATCCACGAGTACACTGCGTCAGGCGGCGCCAGTTGCGCATGGGACGCTTCGTCGATCAACAGCACTTGGTCTGGCAGCAAGTCGTCCGGCGATGGGAGCACACACACCTCGAACTGGGTGCGCTCCAGATTGCACGCGAGCACGACGACCCACCGCCGTTTCCACATTGGCAACAGCGAACTGCTGTTCATGTGGAGCCACCCGCTTTTGAGCGAAAGATACTGCGTCAGCACTGCGACCGCCTGCTTGCGTCCGCGCAACCGCGCGACATCGAGAGGCGTGTGCCCTTTGTGGTTCAATGCGAACGCATTCGCGCCGGCATGCAGCAAATGCTCGATCGCGAGGGCGGCATTCGCGTACGCTGCGTAGTGCAGCGCAGTGTTCCTTTGGTCGGTTTGGTCGACGAGATCCATATCGGCGCCGAATTCGAGCAAGTGCTGCACGACGAGCGCATTGCTATGGTTGGTTTTCCGTCCTTTCTTCGAGCACGCGACCATGAGCGGAGTCGTACCTTTCACGGGGTGGTGGACGTTCAGCATGGGGCTCGTGGGGTCCTTCAGGAGCAGCGACCGGATGCGCACGTCATCGAGCTTCTTCGCGGCGTTCCAGAGCGCGTCGTTGTCGTCGCCGCGTGCACGGAAAATGCCCATGGTTTGTGCGTTGATGGCTTTCGCTGGAATGAGCTGCTGCTGGTGGATCGCGCGATGTTTTGCTGTCTAAAGTGGGTGCAAAGCATCAGAAATGTTTTAGAAGGAAAGCATGCAGGAATGTTGGTCGCGAAACCACATGCACCGTCACGTAACACAACTGTCATACGCCTGTACCCACTGCCACCAGAATAACTCCATCGAGTACACAGCAGCTGCCTCTGGTATTGACTTCAAGATAAAAGTCTCAGAGGTATTGAGATAAAGGCGCAGATGGGTTCCTACCAAAAGAAAGAAAAGAGAGAAAAATGGTGCTCGCGAGATGTCTCCTCTCCTGTCGATACAGCAGACGAGTGATACACATCCACTTCGCTATCATCCCTCCCGATGCTGGATATTTTGTGATTGGAGGTTGCGTCTGTCGATGTGAGTACACAAAGTGGGTTTAATAGCCATGTCGAATGGAGAGAAAAGATCTGTTTGCCCCACGACAAGTTTCTCCCGGA
The DNA here is from genome assembly GCA_023334155.1 of Globisporangium heterothallicum. NCBI lineage: Eukaryota > Oomycota > Peronosporomycetes > Pythiales > Pythiaceae > Globisporangium > Globisporangium heterothallicum. The sequence goes on along the minus strand of JAASGH010000029.1, from coordinate 46,523 downwards.
TGAGATCGGACCCGGTTTCTACCGATAAAGCCCATCCAACGGGTGTTTGGGTGGGTGTTTGGGTGAAAGAAACACTCGAATAAACTGCACTCGACTTGAAGACAAAAGACTTGACGATGACTGTGGGGACAAACTCGACCGATGACGAACTGCGGGACCTGCGCACGCAGCTACAGGTCGCTCGCTTTGTCTCTCAGCACACGCATGTGCCATGCTACAAGTGGTGCTACTGACCTCTCTCTCTCTCTTTTGTTTTTCTGCTGTTGTCGCAGAATGCACGCAATGAGATCACTCGGTATGCCAGTCGGATGCGGCGCCTTGAGCAAGAAGCAGCAGCACGAGAGCGTAGGCAGAGCGTACTGCCAGGTGCAGGCAGCGACGCGGATAACAGTGAGCAGGACGAACGAGAGCAGCAGGGAGTAGACGACGCTGGAGCAACCTGCGACGCGTGGCGCAACGTTCTAAAGGAAGTGGTTCAGAAGTTACAGCAACGCTGCGTTGTCTGCCAGTCCCAGAACTGCGTCCACCACGACAAGAGCGCCTTCACCAAGCTAGATGGACTCGGTCGATTCATGCAGCAGCAACAACACATGATTCTCGAACTTGGCCATGAGAACGCCAGACTATGGGACCAGCTCCAAACGCTACCGACGCGACACCGATTTGCTGTAAGCGGAAGCACTTTCTCTCTCTGTGCTTTCAACACCAGCAATGTGAGTGGCTCGCGCTTTGTTCTCCTTCACGTTGCTATTAGGCTGCGCAGTTCGAGATCGAGCATCTTCAGCGCCAGATTCAGGATTTGCGAGCAAAGATAAGAGCGGGACAGTCCCATTCCCAGCAGAATGAAAGCTACAGGCGCAGCGAAACCGCGAAGGATCCGTTGTTCGAGCCTCTCCCCAGTAGTACGCTCCCGGAGCGGATCGGAGTCGACAAGTTGCTCAGCTGGCTTCACGTCGAGACAACAACGTTCGCGCGACATCACAGCGTCGAGAATGGGAAACGGTTACCGGCAAAACATGGGAAAACGATGCAGCATACATTCCTGAAAGAACCGTCGGTGCAGTGCTACTTGGCGCTGGATCCCGCAGCGCTTGCTGCCAAGTCGTCCACTTCTGGAAACGGAACTCGCGACCAAAGTCAGCAACAGCAGGAGCAAAGTCGCAGGAAAGAAGCGCTTCGCAAAAAAGTGGGCACTCTGTGCTCCGAAATTGTTGCCACGTGCTGCTATGTCATGGACGTCAAGGACGTCGGGAAGCTGCCGCAATCTGTGCATGCGGCGAAACGTTTTGCGAACCTTGTGCCGTCGTTCCAGCAGTTTCTCAGTACACTGCAAGGAACTCTGAATCGACTTGATGAGGTGCGATGATGCCTACTCGACTTGGGTGGAACCGTGAGTAGCTCGCTGACCACTTTGTTTGACCTCTGTAGCAGGGAAAGTCATCCTTTTCGAAGCCAAAAGCAACTCCGTTGCCGCACCAAGATCTCGAATATGTACGTTTTCCATGATGGTTTCGTTGCTTGACTTCCATTTGATCGTCTTTGCGAGCATTATTGATCCTCGACCAGATACTGCAACGTATCGAAGATCTAGTCGTGGAATTGGAGTCGCATCGAGAACAGATGAAGGCAGGTCGTGTCAGCGCCTACAATACTCTTTTTGACATCATGAAGGTGCTGCAGGTAGCACACGTGAAGCAACTCGAGGCAACAATCCTGGTACTTGCGGAAACGATGAGCGGATTTGGTGCTTGGCATACAAACATACTTTCTATCTGTGTGTGTGTGTGGTTGTGCGCGTTTGTATGACCATTCTGCAGCGCTTGATTCAATCCAGTCGCGACGATAAAGTGTTTGGCTTGAAAGTGTGCGAGCTCGTGGGTCTTGACCACACAGCAACACGGCAGGAGATCCTGGCGGTCATTTCCAGATTCGTGCAGCACGTTGGACTCGCACGCTCCCGCAGACAGCCAACCCAGAATGCCAGCAGACCAAACGGACATCCTAAGCAGACTGCAAGCGTCCTCAATCAGTAGACATCCAAAAGGAGAACACATCAACTTGCCGCGACATTTCGCACACTCGAAAATGGGTATCTGTTGTGTATAAATGGATGCTTTTTCATTCAACAGCAAGTTAAATTGATGGGGAAAAAATCTACATAAGGAGGGGGACACACACTACCAGAAAACCATAGCAACGAACCCCCGCACGAAAAGTGTCGTTTTTCTTCAACCACCACCTTATAGCTTGTCGTAGAAACGATCGAGAGGAGGCACGTCTGGCGACAGACCCTTGCGGACACGCACGCCGTTCGTCAGCTTGCCCGACATCGAGTTGGCTTCAAGCGGGTCGCCGTTCACGACCTGGTAGTGGTCGAACACACACTGTGGGAACGCCTTACCACCCGAGCTCTGACGCAAGTCGGCGGTGAAACCGAACGATTCGTTCACAGGCAAGTACGCCTTCATCTGCACCATCGGGGTACCTGGACGTTGCTCTTCCGAGAACACGTGGCCACGACGGCGAGTCAGCACACCGTAGCAACCGCCCATCGCGTCTTGAGGGCACTGGATGTCCACCAAGAACACTGGTTCCATCAACGCTGGCGACGACGTCAGTTGGCACGCGTACACGACACGACGGCACGTTGGCAAGATCTGACCCATACCACGATGGATAGCATCGGCGTGGAGCACCACATCCAGCAAGTTCACACGCATACCACGGACGACTTCTTCACACAGCACACCATCCTTCGTGGCCCAGTTGAACCCGCCCAGCACAGACTCCTTGATTTCGTTCAAGTACGACACACCCTTCGTCTGGTCCACGAAAAGGTTTGGACCAGTGCCGTCTGGACCGAAACCCCAAATCTTACGCGCATCCGTCACATCCCATCCGTGGTTGTCGGCCAAGTAGCGAGCACGAAGCTTGAAGTCGTAACGTGGCGTCACTTCCATCTTCTGCTCGTCGAGTTCTTCGGTCAGCTCATCGCCCAAAGGTTGGGCCACACAGAACAGACGGTTGTGTTTGTTTGGCGACTTCGACAAACACGTCTTGCTCGATTCACCAGTAATGGTTTCACGGTACGACACCACAGGCTCCGACACCTTCACTTCGCAACCCATGTATTCTTCTTGGAGATCCTTCAAACAGATCTCCAAGTGGAGTTCACCGGCACCGGCGATAATGTGCTCACCCGACTCTTCCGTGTAACACAACACCATAGGGTCCGACTTCGCGAGACGCTTCATGCCTTCCACAAGCTTTGGCAAGTCGGCGGCAGACTTTGGCTCCACGGCGACACGCACGACAGGCGACACAGAGAACTTCATCGTACGGATAGTGTGGCCAGATTCAGACGTCGTGATGGTACCAGACTTCAACAAGTACTGGTCCACACCCACAAGACCACACGTGTTACCGGCTGGGATATCTGGGGTCTGCTCCACGTAACGACCCATCATGATGACGGTACGCTGGATGTTCTTCACCCACAAGTCGGTCTTCTTGCCTGGCACGTAGTTTGGACCGAGGAGACGGACCTTCTGACCGGTAGCGATCTTACCGGCGAACACACGACCGAACGCGTAGAAACGACCCTTGTCCGACGTTGGCACCATCTTCGACACGTACATCACCAAAGGACCGTTCACGTCACACTTGCGGATGGCCACAGCGCACTCATCATCCAGAGGACCATCGTACAACGTGTCCACACGGTAACGCTGGGCAGTCACTGGCGATGGCAAGTGCACCACAATCATCTCCAACACGGCGTCGGCGGCTGGCAACCAACGCTGCATCACACGCTTCAGCAATGGCTTGCCGGTCAAGTCGCGCTCATCCGACTTCAACTCGACACCCACAGCCTTCATCATCTTCTCGAACTTCGCCTTCTTGTCGTTCATGATAGCATCGAACATCTTGATGATAGGTTCCATGATGAACTGACAGAAAGCACGCTTCAGGGTACCTTCAGCGTTGTTCTTGCTGGTCCACTTCTTGTTATCAGCGTCGAAGTACCAGTCGCCCCACAACTTCTGCATCATCTTCTCCTCTTCGATGCCGAACTTCTGGCCGTACATACGGGCGAACTTCTTCAACGTGAAACCCCACTGGTGGAGACCCGAACCGAACGCGACCGTACCCTTGTCTGGGTACACTTGGCAGTCACCGAGAGCTTCGTCGTTGTACGTGGCGATGATCACGTTCACGGTTTCCACGGCACGGTTGAACGCTTGGTAGCAGTCTTCTGGACCCAACTGCAACTCCAAAAGAGCACGATCCACCTTGTTCAACATGAGAACTGGCTTCACACGTTCCGAGATAGCTTGACGCAGCACGGTCTCGGTTTGCACGCACACACCGTCGATAGAGTCGACGACCACAAGGGCACCATCCGTCACACGGAGGGCGGCAGTCACTTCCGAAGAGAAGTCGACGTGACCTGGCGAGTCGATCAAGTTGATCAAGTACGAGTTCTTGTTGATCGTCACTTCGGTCGCAGCGGCGGCGGCGGCGGCATCTTCCGCCGACACACCGGCAACCTTGTTGGAGGCGGCCACATCACCGGCATCCATATCGTACTCAAAGAACATAGAAATACCGGTCGACTTGATCGTAATACCACGCTCCTGTTCATCGGCACGGGTGTCCGTGAAACGGGCTTCACCAGCGTGCTTGGCGGCGATAATACCAGCCTTCGACACAAGGGAGTCGGTCAGCGTGGATTTACCGTGATCCACGTGAGCAATCACGGACATGTTACGAATGTTCTTCGTGTAGTCCATGATCTCACGCATCTGATCGACCGTGAAGTTAACCTGTTCATCCGCAAGAGCAACATTGCAGACACAGATGAGATCTTTCGGTTCATGTTCTACGAAGGTACGAGGAGAGAAAAGGAAAGATGCGGTCGGTATGTACCATGGTTGCTGCTGTTGGGAGTGCTTTGACGACCGGGAAGGGCTTAAGGGCACGCGAGGCAAGGTTTTCTTTTCTTGGGCGGTATCCAAAAAAGGAAATGGCAGGGTGCGCGCTTGGAGCTTTCCAGATCGCAGACAGTAGGAAAAGGGGGTGCGAAGAGCGCCAAACGAGTGGAGCACACGCGTTTGGCTCTGCTTTCCAGTCTTTCGGTTTGTATGGTGCATAGAAAAGCACTGACAAAGCGAGGTGCAATCTTTCCCGAGGTTTTTTTCGAGTCACCTCAGATCGCGAAACAGAAGATCACTCGCAGAGTGATGGTCGGAGGGGAAAGGTGTTTGGGTTTGCGGGAAAAGTTGATCCGGTGGAGGTGAAGAAGAAAAGAAGGAAAAAAAGATCGCTCTCCCTCCCCTGTCGCCCTCCATAATTAAGGAGCATTTTTACTGCACACAACGAGCATCCACGCCAATGGGTTGAGCAAATAGGATCCACACTGCTTCCGTTTCAACCCACAGGTTTCCTTCCGTCAATCGTGTGCGCTCGCATTGCTGCGACCGGAGGGATTGTGCACAGAACGGTCGCTGGGTTTTACTACGAATCCGACTTGACCGAGAGAGAGAATCTTGACATCGACTTCTTGCAAACCGACGGGATGATGGCTGGTTGACGACGGCGGAGATGCGTGCCGGTTGAAGATGAAACACGGAACGCTCGCGATTGACTTTGAGAGGGTCGGTTCGCTTCGAACCATCTTTTTTTATTTCTGGTTTAAATTCTTGTTGTTTTTCGAATTGCAGTCTCCAAGCGCAAAGCAGATGGTTGGCGACGACGACGACGACGACCAGACACCATTTTGCTATTTTTCTTGCTGGGAAACAAGTCCGACGCTCTCCAGTCTGACTCAACATGCTGGGGAGGCTGACGCTCGAGTGGAGTGGTTCTCGGAGGCACCTTCCAGACCCTCCCTGTCTGCGAGTTGAGCATGTTGTTCCTCTGAGAGTGGTGACACTGCTCGCTGGTTGTGCATGGCTTCATCCACTTCGCATGCAACTGCGTTTGCTTCACTGATTGTGCAAAGCGCACACTAGGTTCGACGAAACACATCAACAGCAACAGCAACAACGATCTGACGTGATTCAAGATGATCTCGCATTATTTTGGTCTCAGCGTGGGTATTTATTTTTTAATCGATCGAATACACATTCTAAATCGCCAGTTTCCACAAGTCTCTCTCCCTCCCTTCTCCTGTTTCTTCAACATCCAAGCAGCGTCGTCTACATCCAACCAGTCTTCCACAGCACACACACCTGTCTGCGCCACTGTTTCATTGAAAAGTTCCAGATGGGTGAAGCACCTGGAAGTGTCTGTATTGACGAGCTCGGCTGGATGTTTCCACAAGCAGAAAGAATGAAAAAGACAACCTCGTGGTTGTTGGCGTCAAACCTTCGCAGCGAACGCGTCCGCGGTGCTCAGTCGAGAGCATGCACGGCTTCTTGTTTACATGAACGCGCTTTGCTGCTTGCACTGGTTGAACTGGTCTAAATAGAATTGGCACGAGCTGATGTCGTTCTGGTTCACGTTGAGGCAGTCGAGGAACGACTTTTGGTCGCGGAAGCACACGTTCGGTTGCGCTTGCGCTGGCTCAGCTTCTTGGGCGACTGGGGATTCCTGTGGAGCGTCCGAGCCGCCGAACGAGTTCGCAACGGCGCCAACGGCACGGTGCGCGATGGCGCTACCGGTACCGAAAGCCATACCCGACGCGACCGTGCCCATCAAACCACCGAGCATGCCACCGCCGCTGCTTTGTTGGACTGGCGCTGGCGCTGGCGCTGCCTGGGTCTTGGCTGGCGCTGGCGCTGGACGCTTTGGTTGCGCTGGAGCTGGCGCGCGGCGAGCTGGCGCAGGGGCGGAACGCGAGGAGCGGGAGCGAGCCATTTTCACTTGTCTTTCGTTTGTGGAGTCTTGTTGCAAAGTGAGATTCTGACGGTTCTGCTCGCTCGCTCGCTCTCTTTGCTCGCTCTCTTTTCTCCCTCACTTTGATTGGGAAACAAAAATAGATCAATTCAAAAATGAATTGCGCAAACTGAACCTTGTCGGATTTTCTATTTTGAGAAACCCACGGGTTCGAAAGTGCTGGAACATTGGACCAGATTCAAACCATCAAGGCGACACACTTGCGGCTGCATCTTGCGTGGTGCTTCAATAGACACGCGTGTATTTTACCATTACGGATCTGGGAGCAGTAGGTGCAAGAGGAGGAAAGAGTCGAACCGCTCTCTGTCATGACTCTTGTCTCCTTCAGCAAACGAGCGAAATGGGTTGGAATCTAGACGGGTTTTGGAGGAGGACAAAGCAAACAAAATGCCCAAACCCATTTTATCTGAACCCTTGCCTCTCGGAATGTTGGTAAGAATGTTGTTGTAGAGCGTCAACAGATCCGAATGTGGGGTCGAGATGACGATTGCGTCATTTCAATTGACCAATTGTTTCGAGGTTTCTCCTGCTTTCCAGTTGCTCCATGCGTCTGCCCAGTTGCTCCAACTGCGTCTGCATAAAGTCAAAGCGCGTGTTCAGTTGCAGTTGCATCGCATCTAGTTTGGAGACAATGGTGGTCACCAGATCTGGTTGCTGGGACTTCGTCTGGTCCTTGCCAGAAGGAAACCTTTCGACCACACCATCCGACGCAGTTGCAATGGTCGGGGCAATGGCCGAAGGTGCAGGTCGAGGACGTCGAGGAACCTTGAACTTGGAAAGTTGGATTCGCTGCGGTCCACTGGCTGCGGCGTGGAAAAACACCGACTTCTTGACTTTTTCGGTGGAGGCAACTTGAACGAATGGAGATCGCTCTCCGATCGACAGTCCTCTGCACACGTGTTTCGCGGGAAGCTCCTATGATCGCACATGTGAGAATGCTGCAATGGAGAACAGCATCCGCAAGACAGTCCGAAACGTACCAGCTCTCCAGAGATGGAGGCATCCCAACGTCCTTCCGTCTCCTCCATATGTGCAACAACGACTCGATTTGTCAACGTGCTTCCGACGATGATGCGCATGTCCTGCATGATAGCACAGACATAAAAGCCTCATAAATATCCATCCAGCAGCTAGCCCACATCCGTGTAGTGTGTGTGTGTGTGACGTACCTGAACAACGAGTAGATCTGGCGTCGGGAGATTGGCAACAGCTAGACTGCTCGCCACTTGCCACCCTTCGCGTTCATCATTTGGCGGACGACTGAGAATAATGATGTGGGATGTTGGTCTCGGTTGTGCTGGTTGTTTGGTCGGACTTGGATTCTGCAGGAACAGTCAATGTCACCAGAAAACATCCTCAAACCTTCCACAGAGCACAGCACCCACTCACCTGCGGACCGTTTAGAATCTGAAGAGAGCTCATGTTGGAGACTGCAGTTATGCGCAACGACGTCAAATCCAAGATCGAATCCGACGATTTCGTCGACGAGATGGTCTCGACCAAAGCATTTGTGCTCGGAGATGTTTCTGCGATGTCGCGTCCGTTGAGAAATGAGCTGCTTCTGGTGGTGACACTACCAAGTAGAGATGTGTCTTTCGATGCACTGGAAGCCGTCAGCAAACTCCCCGAAAGCGTTGCTTGCAGTGCCAAAGGCGTATCAGTAGTCACGACACACATCCTGGAAGACACACGCGCAACTGCAGCGATCCCTCCAAACTTGAAGGTCGTGGCTTGCTCGGTGGTGTGTTGCTGCTGACCAAGATCGAACTGGTCGCTCTGCGGTTCAGATGTCATCACCAAATCGATCGCAGTCCATGCAAAATCGTGGACAATAGAGCTCGAAACACTACGCAGCGAATGAGGTATAAGTGCGCAATCGTTAAACTGACCAAGCCGCATACAGAGGTGGACTCACGCTGACAACGACAAGCCGCACGAACTCCACGAGCATGTCTTCCATGCGACTCGACGCTCTGAGGACAGAGAGAACAGGTCGCGAGAGTCAAGCTGAGGCTGAATTGCATCCACTAACTTCAGATCCTTTTCGGTATAAATCTGTTCATAGTCACGAGTGGAAAGGGGGGGAGGTCAATCGAGATGCCAAGGATGACTTTGCAGCCATTTTCTCTCCTCCCTACCAGTAGAATGTTCGCAACGGAGTTCCATGCCAAACCGCGAACGTTCTCGATGGGAAATCTTCCCATCAGCGTTGCACAAATACGCCTACAAGCGTTCCCAGAGACCACACACACACAGAGAGGGTAAAACTGAGTTGTCAATGAAAGACACCAAAATGTGGATGAAATGGTACTCACGTCTCATCCGTGACTTCCCAGATCTCCACATGACTGCCTGATGCAATCGCAAGCAGAGTTTGCGCCGTCGTTCCACTCGACCACGCTGCGAAGCGGAAACTTTCGTGCGTCGGCGTAGTCTGGAGAGTGGGAAACGCGCAATGTGAGTCCATACTATGCTGCAGTGTCCAAACATGGATCTGCTGCTCTCGTCTGTCGCAGCGTATCCAGACCACGCACCGCTGTCTTGTCTTCTGGGTGCAATCGGACGCAGTCCACTGGCTGATCCATCACTTCGTCAAAGAAGCTCGGTTGGCTGATGAGCTCTCCATTCGAGTACTTCGTGATCACGACGGAACCTCCTATTGGCATCGCAGCCATCCGCAACTTTGGATGGTACGCTGTGCCACGCCAAATAATCCTTTTGCATCGATAAAGTGCCGATGTACATACACGTAGAGAGAGAGAGAGAGAGCTGTGCACTTACCATGCTGCAGCAAATTCGCCTTGCTTCCGATGGAAGCGAGCTCCACCTCGCTCCAATCCGTTGGTCCGCTGATCAGCATCTCTCTTCCATGCACACAAGCAAATTCCAAACCAACTGCTGATCGCTTGCTGATTTTCAAATAGGATCGGGTATGTGGGCCACCCTATTTCTCGCCACTCGAACAAGTTAAATAAATAAATGACGCGTCATTTTCCAAATATTTCGAAGCACACAAAAGAGAAACGTAATTTACTGGAATGGTAGGGATTTTACTCGATGTGTTTTTCTAAGTCCGCGCGTACTCTGACGAAATGCGAAACTATGCGAACGTGTATAGTTTATGCACTGCCTTAACTCAAATCAAAGTCGAATTACCCCAAAACAGTGCAAAAATCGTTCAAAATCTCGGTCGGAATCGGCAAAAAGAAATTATCTTGAAGAATGTAAGAGCGACTCCTTAAGTTCGCACCAAATTCTGGTTTCTGCATTCGCAATTTAGCGCGAACGTACTGCGTTGGGTGACTTTTTTGGCAGTTTCATAGTCTATATGTGCCAAATATTTCTGATCTTTAGAATGTTGGTCGGAAATAAGCGAGTTTATACTCTTTCATAGTTTTGCCAACCGGAAATAAGATCTTGCGTACTTAGCTCTCTCTCGGAAATAAGCGAGCGATGACTGTTACCGCACACCCTACCCTTTCTACTTCATACATCCCAACTTGGAAATTGTTCGCGAGCTCGGGAGATCACGACGCTCACGAAGGGTACAGAAACACATAAGAGACCCGACGCGACGAGAGCCTGACTTGTTCATTCACCCACGTCAACACGGTCGAGAGCGAGCCAACGACCCGACCTGAATCGCGCCTTCGCCGAATAATATATTGGCCTTGTAAATAAATAAAAAAGACAGAGCGAGAAACTGGATGGCGTTGCGCAAGCAGCACTCGGCAGCGCTGCCAGACGCAGAAGAAAAGCTGTCCGAGGACGACGACGCGCGTGGATTGGCGTCGCCCTCGTCGTCGTCACCACCGTCGCTGCCATCAACGCCTCCGTCATTGTCGCATGCCGCGTCTCTTGGTGTGGACGACGCCGACGCTCCACCAGCAACTCCGCCCAGCGACAACCGTATTCGTGCAGCTGCAGAAGACGATCCGAGTGCAGTGGTGCGACGCGAAATTGGCGCGTTTCTGGACGCGTTCGAAAGTGCAACGGTCTCCGAGTTTGCGTGGATCTCGACGTCGCTCACCTCCGTTGCATCGACCGTCTCGATAGGTTCCTCTGCAGCATCGACTCCTGAGCTAGCAGCAGCACTGGTGGCAGCAGCAGCATCCCCCAGGAGTACGAGTAAAGACACGAGTATGCTCCCATGGCATCACCAGCGAGAAAACAGCAGCAAAAGAGAGCGACTGTCGGTGGAGTCGATGGAGTTGGAAAGAGTGGGCGATGTGTATTTATTTTTATTGGAATTGCAGCAAAAGCTGCAGTGTCGAGACGCGTTCAATGGGGAAGAAGAGCGCACGAAATGGTGGTGGCTGGTGCACCAGCTGAAGCAGCAGCGACAGAGGTACCCCGAGAAGTGGGGGGGCATGACCGACATGCATCTTGTGCAGATCGAAGTCGCGATCGCGAACTTACCGCTCGCTGGTGACGGGACTGCGACCACTTCGGGTGCTGATAGAGCATCCGCTAGTTCCAGTGCAGCATACGAATTGCGAATATCGGTGAACGACATCCCGATGCTGGAAAGCAAAGCAAGGAACCAACGGCGCGCGTCTGCAGAGTGTGAGGACGACACCTCGTGGACGAGTTTCTCGCGGATCGTTCGAGAAGCCTCGGGACGCACCATGCGTGCATTCATGGGTCCCCCCGACCGCGACAGCGAACTGTTCTCGACAGGAAATAGTGGTGGGGACACAAGGAGTCGATCTGGGAGTGGGGTCTCTGGTCGTGACTCCATACCGACACTCCAACGCTCGAGCGGTAGCTTGTCGCATTCGGTGCCGAACCTGGTGCGCTCCGTCGTGAGTTACTTGGGTCTTTCTATGGAAGAAACGTTCATGTGCCAGATTTGCTTTGAGAATGTGTCGGTCGCGAAGGCTTTCAGGCTCAGCAAGTGCGGCCACTTGTTTTGCGAGTCCTGTTTGCAAAACTACTTGCAGTTTAAAGTGGGTGAGGGTCAAGTGTACCCGACGTGCTTCCATGAGAAAGAAGGCGAGCCTGCGTGCGCGGAAGAGATTGTGCCGGACGATATCCACGCCGTGGTCTCTGTAAGCACATGGGAAAAGTACCTCAAGTTTAAATTCAACAAGGAGCACGAAAACGCTCGGCAGTGTCCGTTTTGCGACCACTCCCAAGTGTACTTAGGCAGTGAGCACCCCGAGTGTGTTTGTGAGAGCTGCGGAGAAGAGTTCTGCTTCGTGCATAGTATCGCGCATCGCGGACGGTCTTGCGCCGAGTACGAAAAGAAGATTGTCGCGATCGAGAAACTCAACCATGCCATGATCAATGAGATCTCTAAACCGTGTCCAGGCTGCAACAACTTTGTTGAGAAAATAGGTGCGTCCAGCATCTATATCTCAGCTTGCAAGGCGAAGACCGCCAAGTGCGACTGACTGGTTTTGCTGTAAACAAGCAGGTGGCTGCAATCAGATGAAGTGTGTGGTGTGCAGTACAAGCTTTTGCTGGATCTGCCGAGAAATTATCGACGATACCGTGTTTCCAGAGCACTTCCAGGTATGCGGACCCGAGCATTCAAAAGTTGCGATTGCACCATGCACCGCCTAATCTTTTGTCTTTTTCGGGTGTGTGCAGTGGTGGAATATCCGAGGATGTCCTGGAAACCAAATGGCTGAAGTGGAAGAGCAATCGAAGGGACAGACCATGCTGCTTCGCTTGCTGCGTGGTCTGTTCTTTCTCGTGTTCGGTCCCCCTGCGTTTGTGCTTGCTGTGGTGTTCAGCATCCTTTGCTGCTGCTGCGCGCCATGCACCAAGATATTCGATACGACGTACCGGAATGCGTTTACGACGTGTATGTGTGCGTCGGGGTATTTGCTGCTCGCACCGTTTGCGTTGGCGCTCGCGCTTGCGTGCTCTCCCTGTCTCTGCTGTGTGTACTGGTTCAACCCGGATGCATTCTCCAGAGAGTCGTACGACCCCAACCTCGCGGGCGCCAGCATCCAGGAAACCCAAATCGATATCTCGCCGAACAACGAATCGATCTTCCGTGTTTCCACGTAGAAAGTGTCGCTGTGGACAACAACAACAACAACAACAACAACAAAAAGAAGAAGAAGATGTAGCCATGTCCCTAATTTATGCAATGTAGAGAGGGAGTTGTGTCCCTACTTTAACTTAAACAGGGTTCTTTCGTACTCCCCCATATGAGGTACTATTCCGAACCAATCACGCGAATGTTGCACTTTTCGCGCCACAACAAACACAGCATCGCGAACAAAATGCCATTTAAATGCGCGCGTCCAGAAGAACGCGCCGGTGCCGCAGCGTCCGCGTCGTCCTCTGCAGCCTCAGCATTCTACAACGAGGACCAGTCCGCAAACTACACGACGCAGGCGAACGCTGCCATCCAGAAGGACCTCACGCGCCACGCACTCGAGCTCCTGCGCTTCGGAACGTCGGCGTCGACACTCCCAGAGCAGCAGAAAGACGACGAGGAGGCGATGTGGTTGCTTTTGGATCTCGGTGCAGGGTCTGGACTGAGCACGCTGGCAGCGAACGAGTGGTTGCTGGAGCAGAATCTGTTGGGGTTCACGATGGCGTTCGATATCAGTGCGTCGATGCTGTCGCTCACAAATGCAAGTGAGAGTGCCAGTGGCCAGAACGACAGCAAGGATGCTGAGGCGAATGACGCATTGTGCCTTCAGCGTGCGGGGTTCTATCGCGGCAATGCTGCGCAAAAGTTCCCGCTGCGCAGTGGAGTTTTCCATGCGGCGATCGGGATTTCGATGCTGCAATGGCTCACGCACGAGGGACTCGAGACCTGCTTTGCGTCTTTACGAGACCAATTGGTCGGCGAACGCAAGGGTCATGGTCGTGCGGTTTTCCAAGTGTACCCTTCTTCGATTGAGTATGTGGACTTGATGGAGCAAACAGCGAGAGAGATGGGTTTCGTGTACGCGGAAGTGTTTGTATCGTTTCCGCACTCCACCACCGCCAAGAAGTGGTACTTCTGCGTGGAAAAGCCGAGTGCTTCGCGTGCTCCAGCGCCACCAAAGAAGCAAGAAGCAAAGCACACGCTTTGTCTTTTCGGGCGACGTTTCCATCGACGTTGTGCATGGCACTTGCTTCAATCGAAGGAGAGCAACCAAGTAGATGCGTTGCGAGATCGTCTCGGGAAAGAGCATGTAAAGACAGCGTGGCACATCTGGCGGAAATATCGACGCTCGATCGCGGGAAATGTTCGAGCTCCGGTGCTGCATGCGAAAGCCAAACGGTCATTAGAGCTGTGGAAAAGCGATGAAGTCATTGGCAAAGCTCTGCAGATGCGCTTCGTGCCTCCTGGAAAGGAGGAAGGTGTTAACTGCGTCACATACGACTTTCTTCTCGAGCACATGAGCGACGTGGTCGACATTTTGCACACGGTGCGTTGCATACTTGTCGAGTGAGCTGTCTGTCTATTGCGTCCTTGTCGTAGCAATTGCTCACACTCTTGGTTTGTACAGGCTTACACTGCAGCAGTTGAGATCGAGCAATCCGTGCCAGCAGAAGCTTAGAGGACACACGAGGAGCTCATTGTTGACAAGTAATGAAAAGTATGCTCCTTGCCGCCCAACACTGACCTGGACTCTTCGCACCCGCTTTGCACCTAGACTCACATCATCTCGGAGCAGTTATGAATTCACATTCGAGCGTTTTTATCCAGTCCAAAAGTGCGAAGAGACGTGCAGATTGTGGTCGAAGAACCGACTCAGTAGTCTCCGCTGTGCCATTGCAGCAGCGTTGTTGGCGCTCGCTCGTCGGTATCCGCTCTCTTGGGAGACTCCAGACGAGACACCTCGTGAAGAAAGTCTGCTCATCATGGAGATGCGGCCCAGAATGCTTAGTTGGAGGAGAAACAGTGGGTCGCATGCGGAGCGCGAAGGGGGTTGGCAAGCGAGTAAACCGCGTTTCCTGCCGTCAATGCCGCTGGAGACCTGCATGATATTGAAGTATCTCGTGGACCACTTGCTCGAGAACAAACTACACAAAAGCGAACTGTTTTTGCGAGACGGAAAAGCGCAAGAAAAGAAATCGCTGCTGCGAAGTATCAAGCAGGGGGATTTTCCAGCGAAGATTAGCGCGTACTCGTCAAGGACAGTCAGTTCTGTGGTTCGACAGCTTCTCCAGGATTCGTATGCACCATTGCTGCCGTACGAAAGGTTTTCCGATCTGGAGACGTTCGGGGATCTCAGCACAAACGTTCATCGAGAAGAAATCATTTGCGGCATCATAGACACATTGATTCCAGAACGCCGTGGGTTGCTGGAATCGATCCTTCTGCTGCTCTACAAGCTAGCGCTCAAAGGTGGTCCACAATCGAACAGTCAACTGCTGGGCGAAGTAGTCGGCGCACTGCTTGCCCGTCCATCCGAACACGAGCTCGCAGAAACAATGTTGCTGCGCCGAGTTATCGGTGTATTTCTCATCGAGAATGCGCCAGCAGTCCTTTGTCGAAAGGAGGACGAGAGCGACAATGAAAGGCAGGAGCAGGAAGCGCTTGATTGCATCTCTGACGACCACGCTTATGTGGAACGTGGCAGTACGCTCAGGAAGCGATCCAGTGTGAGCGACATCACCACCAGAAACACGGCAGTGGAACGCACTGATCCGCCAAAGCAAAGCGCGCCACTGTCTCCGACACAGAAAATATCCCGCGCCGGCTCTGTCATGCTCATAACAGCAAAGGAGACGTTTCAACGGATGTCGCCAACGAATCTTCGCTTGCGAGCACCATCCATCGCAGTATCTGAAGCCGCGACAGCTCCGTCTTGTATCGCCAAGCGAAAGTCTCTGTCATCGGCAGACTCGCTGATGGCAAAGCATCTTCTGACGGCTATTGTGGAATCACCGCAAGACAAGCGAGGGTTGTTTGTTGAACAACCCGGTCGTGACGATGAAGTCAACGCCCTGGACCAGCTCGTCAGCTCTAGCATAGGCAAAGAGCTCAAGTATCTACCATTGGGATCCTTTTCGGTATTGGCACTCGCGAGTTGTGCGAAGCAACTCTTGAAACTCCACGTTGAGCCATTGCTCGGATTTGATAGTGTGGAACTCATGCTAAGGTCACCTGCGAGTGGATCCCACGAGCACGATGCAGAGCTGAGTCAGATGGCCGAAACCGTACTCGGAAGACTAGATGGTCCCAGAAACGAGCTGCTGTCACTCATCGTACGTTGTGCTTGTGCAGCTGTGGATGCTGGAACGGATCGGGGAGAAATAGGAGACGCGCTCATGGACTTTCTCGTGGCTCGAGACGCATCACAAGGTGCGAGCTCAACTATCAGCTGCATTTCTTTCTGCTTTTACGGACACCATTTCGCACAGCTTATTCAGCGCTCATTGCGATAGATCCTGCCATTTCGCCTAGCACAGCAACGCTGAAGGAAATCGAGCACGTGCTTTTCAGAGAGATGATGCAGATACGTCGACCAATGCACACCGATCGTCCGATCGAGAACCACGACGCAAAAACCTCACCAGACGATTCAACAGCAAAGCGTCGCATACACGGTGCAATCTTGGCAGTTTACTGGACCAGCAAATGCCTATCCAGAACGCGGCGTCGACTTGTCGGGGACTTCAGTCAGATTGACGGTACGAACTACCAAGTGACCATCGTTCGGGGTTGTCATGTTGAATGACCATTTTGTTAACCATTCCAGACAGAACTGCTGGAATGTTGGAGCCATCAAAACCGCTCAGCGTTTCGCATCTTCGACAACTGGAGGAGACTACAGTCGCAGGATTTTGCTCGCTAATGGAGTTCCTCCTGGACAAAGCCCGCGAAGAACCACTTTATGCACTCCCAGATCTGTACTTCTGTTCGGTTGATGCGATGGAAGAGCAAATCATTTTGGACAAACTGTGTCGAAATGACACAATTGGCTTCGATTCGTTTTCTCCCTATTCTGCGGCGAGCGCTCTGAAACAGGTATGTTCACATCCCTCCGTGTTGCGGTGCTTTTATCCATGTGATCTGTGCTGTTTCTAAACGCTCTCGCATGCATTGGTATAGGCGCTGACCAACGTATTTTGGCCAGTTGTGCCGTTCAATTTGCTTTATCATCGTGAAGTCCTTGGTAGAGTTAAGGACGAAAGCTCGGATGTGGAGTCCGAGCTAAACATCTGGCGGTTCGAAGCGTTTGTGATGAAAGAGCTTTCTCCTATGAAGAAACGGCTGGTTCACTTCATATTCATGCATCTAGATATCATATCGGCTCAAGACAGCTCACGTGAGTCGGTGAAGCAGCTGTATGAAGTTGTCGGTCGTTTTCTTTTCCATCCACCAGCACATGCTTGCGGGCTTGTCGGAGACTTCTGTTCTCGTGTACTCCAAGCAAGACTTTTCGTGGATAAACGGATGAGATGTCGAAGTAACTCGCGCAGTTTGGCTGAGCACCGGGTATCCTCAGCGTTTGCGGCAAAAGATGGTCCATCCGCTGCATCCTCCAATGAGTCGAAGGCACCAACGGAAGCACCATTTGTATCTTTTCCCGGGGCTGACTGTGTTCAGCAAGCTGCCTCAAGACCATTCTTTCCAAGTGGCGAGATGGACCAGATGCATGTCGACTCCGCTGTCACCATTGATGACTACACGACGGGCTTGCACTTAGCCATCCCTCCTGGAACTCTCTCTGAGTTCCTGGTGAGTGCAAAAGACATGATTCATGATAGCTCCACCTGGCTGACTACTTGCATTGCTCTCTTGTGCACATTCGCAGTCTGTTCGCAGTCGGTTTCTTGGAAAGCAATTGCATGCTGTTAACGTATCAGACATGCCGATATGGATTGACGCGGTGCTGGAGGATCGCCAACACCTCCGCTCGATGATGGACGACCTAATCCGGTTTCGACGCATCGCTTCAGAAAAAGGGGGAACCGAAAGCTTGATTTTAGGATCGGTCGAAGTCCACGAGTTCCTGTGGAACATCTTCACAACCTACGCCAACATCGACCCAGTCCAGATCTCGACCAGCGATGGACTGCGCTTTGAGCAATTGTGGCAGCTCTGTGCTGACTGCAATCTCAGCAATGTCATCGGAGGTGCCACAAGAACCGGTAAGCGAGCGCACATATCTTGGTTGCATCCTTGCCGTTTCTTCTTTGGGATGTGTATTTGAGGTTTTCCTGTAGAGATGGAGATGGAGCTTCTCCATTTACTGGAGAAAGTCGTCAATTCGTCTTCGTCACCCTGCTTGGGGTACTCCGAGGTCGACTGGCAATACGCTAACGTGTTCGATCGAGCGTTCTCCGTCGGTGCCCTAACTCTCTCGCATATGTGACTGATGTCCCACAGTTTTACCAGTTTCTCACATCCTTGTCGACTGAAGTGTACAATATTCGACCTGCGTTGGATTACGCATCGCCTGCACCGTGCGACCGATTGCAGCAGTTTGTGATCGAGTTTCTGTACCCATTCAGCAAACGAAGGTGCATTTGTGTTTGGAGTTCACCGAGTCCTTCGTCTGTGCGTGTGAGGGACTAAGTCACTGCTCGCGTTCAGCGATTTCCACAGGACTCAACGCGAAGAGGAAACGACGACTCACGCTCCGTGCGCAAAACATGGCGTGCTCCCAGCACTCGTGTCTCCATCCATTTTGGTGTTTCTTTTGCCTCGACTGGTAGATTTTAGCTTCATCGTGGGTGCCTTCTACCAAGAACGCGGGAGCGTTGTCGCTGCTGCAGACACGGATCCCACGACACCACTCCGTTTGACAGCAAACCAAGCAGGATCGAAGGTGCGCACAGTTCGGGAATGCTGTTGCTCTCGTTATTCTCATGGGAAACATTGTTTTGTCTCGCGCAGCTTGTCGAACTCCTTCGTTGGCTCCGAATCCCCCCAACATTACTTGCCGAGACGCAGTGCGTGGAGACTTTGCATCAGATCACCTCAATAAACAGACGGCAGCAGGTACATCAGCAAATATTGCTCTCCGACTGTGGGAGTTGTACTCAACCGCAGTATTCTAATGCGAACCTCCTCACTGGGTATCCTTTTTGTGTGTAGAATTTCAGGTGGTGTCTCGGACATGACGAGTGCAATGAAGCAACACTTGGTTCAAACCCCACATCAAGAGCTCGCATGTCGGCGCATATGGAAATACTGGAGACTTTGATGATCGAGAGTTTGAAGACTCTTTCCCACCCTTCATTGGAAGCGCTGTATCCATCCGAAGTGGATAAGCTCACGGTGCTCTTCGATGTGTGGGGGCTTGGAGACAAAGATATCGTCGCACAGACAGCGCGACAAATTTGTACAGGTGCACGGTATTGATAGGTTGTGTTGCCGCGCCAGTGAACATCCACTGATCTGGCATGGCTCATGAATAGTGTGCTACTTCGAGGACGAACGCGCTCCGCTCCAGTCTCCGCTATTTCAACCTAATGCTCAGATGCGCTGTTCTATTTGAACCAGTCAAATGGCATTGTGAAGTTCCCGTCTTGATCCAATCCAAACGATCGACTGATGCAAAAGCTCCGACCCTGGGTGTACGCAGCCATAACCCTGTTCCCATACAGATCTGCTGGCAGTTTTTGCGGATCCGCAGTCCCCATGCTCACCCGCACAGCGAGATTGAGCAGTTCTTCACACGCAGCGATGGCGCTTTCGATAGGAATGCCGTCGGCGTACGTGATCGCCTTCACTCCAAGCGCGTGGGTGCACTGCGTCACGATATGGTTGAACTCATGCTGCTTCTCTTCGTGCTTGGCTCGTTGCTCTCGGATGCGCGCGCGATTCGACGCTAAGAAATTGGACGCTTCCTGGAAGGAGGAATCACATGGTGCCTGCACGGACGTGTGCGTCAGCATCTCGGTCACTCAAGTCACCAACACGTTTGCATGCGAGAAAGCACTTACTTGCACGTTGCCGTTGGCGAGAATGCGCCATGCGTAGTTGCTATCTTCCACCACGAGCGTGACCTTTTCCAAGACACTCTTGCTGGAATCGTCCCTATTCTCTTGGCGACCGCTAGAGTTGTTGCATGCCATCAGTTGCAAGAAGACGCGGTACGAAATCGCGGGACAAGTGTTTCCTCGAAGGATAGAAGCCTCCCCCAGCGCTGCCGTTGCTTCAAGTTGCAACGCGTCGAGTGATTTCCGCGCCGAGTGCATGTATTGCAGCATTCTGCCATCGATTTTCTCCAGTACTTCGATCCACTGCAGCGGTACATCTGTGGGGTTGATGTGGATCCGGTACTCGTCGTTGACATCGATGCCAGAGGGTTGCGAGCTGCATACAGGTTTTTATTCCAGACATCCGTTAGTCATTGTCTCGTATGCAATCACAATCACACACAGAGACAGTTCATAGACTCGCAACGTTCACACTCGTACCTGATATCAATGGACGCACCATGAAGAAATCCACTTGGGGTGAACATCCCACCTTCGTTCTGCGCGCGCGTGTACTTGCGCAGCGTCTTCAGAAGCACCATCAACGTCGCGTTCAAGTGCACGGATGCCCACCCGCAGCTCGTGGAGATCTCCGCGATACCGAATTCGCGTTTCAAGGTACCCTTCACGGACTGGATCGACTGCCAGGCGTTGTAGCGTTGCTGCTGCGTGCGCATCGTTTGTTCTGCCACCATGAACGAAAGAAAGTCCTTCATGTGTAGAATTGGCTTCCTGCGTCGCGACGAGGACGACGACGCGTCTTGCTGTTGCTGACGAAGCTTCTCGTACATGTCGTGCATACTGGACTCAAAATCCATGTCGTCTTGCTCGCGCTCTCGTGCTGTAGTCCACTGCCATCCCCCGCCTCGCGCATAGTCGTTCCGTTTGCGCCGCGTGCGCTTGTCGCTACCACCGCTCTTTCTCGTGTTCGCTTGCTGCTCGCTGGACGCTCCTTCGCTTCCTTTGATAGTCACACCGCATTCCCTCAGAATCGTATTCATCCTGGACTCAATGCTGGACGATAGGTCCAAGGAGAACCGCTTCAATCTGCACTCTTCTCCGTCTGCCTGACTCGATGGAGTGACTGGGGGGAGAAACACACTGAAATGCACCTACCGCACACATCCACCAGCACATCAGCATCCACTGCGGTAACAACAGCGCATGCGATACGCATACCTAAAAGTCAATGCAACTCGACCTGTCTCTCGGAGGTCGATCGCGAGCGGATCGTCCACGACGACGACCGCGAAGTCGCGTTGTGCTCGTCCATGAACTGGTTCAGCAGCTTGATCGACTGCAGGTTCTCATCGTGCACCTGTCCGCGTCGGAGCGATATGCAAGCGTTGGAGTCGCATTAGAAGAAGCCATCGCTGCGCGCCTATATGCGATTCGGGAAGTACCTTGGGCAGATTGCGGAAGTGGTCTGGGTGCACGCGCAGCAGGAACTGCTTGAAGGTCGCTGAGCGCTTCGCCATCGTCATTTCGGAGACGTCAGGATCAGGATGAGTTGGGGAAAAGGGGAGTGGTTTTGCGGGTCCAGGTGGCATGCGGACCCAGATTGGCAAACCAGTGTGGAGCGCGCCAGATGACCCTTCGGAATCCGGAAATAACGGTCGATGTGAGGACAAGTGCACCCCTATCCCTCGGCTCTTTTTTTCTCCACAAAGTGCAATTGTTTCCGAACAGCAACCTTTATCGTTTGTGTAAAACCTGCACATCGAATGAACCAGAGCAGAATAGTGCTGAATGCGAGCTTTCGAACGTTCGCTACAACACTCTTTATCTTGCAGGTTTGTACTGCATAGACACTATACGAGGCTGAAACGGGTCGGAGATACTGGGTAAAACGCAATGTCAAGTCGTCGGGTCTGGGTCGGGTTTTGTGTTTCGTAAACCCGTGAGGGGGTCTAATGTGCGTCCGGTGGGTGTGGCTGTGTGGCCCGTACGGTTTTTCGTCGAGCTTCCCCAACGGCATTGAGCGACCGACGTGAATCGCAGCAAGCAGACCACTTCCTTCTCGCCCAGTATGTTGACCCTCGCTCGTGCGCTCCCGAAGCAGAACGCTGCCGCCGCCACCGCCGCGCGCGCGTTCTCCACCGTCACCCCTGACCTCAAGGTGCAACCAGCGAAGGCGAAGGTACGACAGAGGAAAAAAGAATTCGGTGGTGCTGTGGATGGCGCTTTCTGTGTGTTGATCGAGGACTGATCTGATGCGTGTTTGTGATGCATTGGTGGAATGCGCAGAACATCAAGTACTTTAAGATTTACCGCTGGGACCCAGAAACGAAGGCCAAGCCATACGAAAGCACATATCCGATCGACCTCGATGAGTAAGTGGAGAACTCCTTGGTGAACATGAAAGACCGTCTGTGAGCCATGCGTAAACAGCGAGTCACGTGGACTGACACAAACCCATGCTTGTGTGGTCGTTGTGCAGCTGTGGACCTATGGTGTTGGATGCCTTGTTGAAGATCAAGAACGAGCAAGATCCAACGTTGACGTTCCGACGGTGAGTTGTTGGTGTGCTGGACTGGTTGATGGCATGATGCACAGCAGCCTCGTCTAATCCCGATGGTGTGCTATGATGCCGTGTGTTTCGTGCCAGATCGTGCCGTGAAGGTATTTGTGGGTCGTGCGCGATGAACATTGACGGCGGCAACACGTTGGCGTGTTTGAGCCCCATCAAGAAGAACAAGGATGTGTCCAAGATCTACCCATTGCCCCACATGTATGTGGTGCGTGACTTGGTGCCCGACTTGAACAACTTTTACGACCAATACCGTTCGATCGAGCCATGGTTGCAGTCGGATGAAATCAAGCCAGCGGACGTGGAGCACCTTCAGTCGAAGGAAGACCGGAAGAAGCTGGATGGGATGTACGAATGCATTCTCTGCGCGTGCTGCAGTACGTCGTGCCCAAGTTACTGGTGGAACCCAGACAAGTACCTCGGTCCTGCTGTGTTGATGCAAGCGTTCCGTTGGATCGAAGACTCGCGTGACACCAAGACCGAAGAGCGTCTTCGTGCGTTGGACGACTCGTTCAAGCTGTACAAGTGCCACACGATTATGAACTGCACCCGAACATGTCCAAAGGGCTTGAACCCAGCGAAGGCCATTGGCAAGATCAAGAAGAAGCTCGCGGCCTTGCACTAGACGAACGAACTCGTTTCATGGATGGGCTCCCGAGCGAAATAACGAAGCGAGCGAAGGAGGACCACATTGGAAGTCGGATTCAGAAAGGATCGGAAGCACACAACTAGATCTGCCATTGCAATGGTGCTATTCTACACAAGCCAATGAGGGAGAGTGTGTAGAACGAACAATGCATTTTTCAACTAACAAAAAACAACCGAAAGCAAATTTGAAGCCAAACAAACGCACTCTCTCAAATCGTTCAAGTGCCAAGAGAGCTGCATCGCTACAATTTCACCAACGAGGCAACGGGATTCTCGAGAGAACTTTGCTTCAATTATATTGGACGCTCTAATCTAGTGGGTGGAAAACAATGGATAAATTAATCTCTCTCTCTCTCTGGCCAAGCAACAAAACACTACGCAAAAAACAAAACAAAAACGTCGCAGCTTGCGTCTCTTCTAATAGTAGTCAACTCACTTTCCTGCTACCTCCTGATTGAGCACTTCAACAAGACCGAACAGAAAGCGGGGGCGACGCGAGTGCCCACGGTCATCTTTGGATGCCTGGCACTTTATACATACGCGCTCACTCGCTGACTGACAAATGCCGGTCCGTGGCGAAGCTTCATAAGCGTGGTCTTCGTGCATGTCTTCAAGAAGTTCACCGTTTTCTTCACCCCCATCAGCGACGTGTTGCGGCCATTGATCTCGACGATGATGTCGCCAACGCAAACGTGCTTCAGCATCTCGCAGCAAGGCTCCTGACACACATCGGTGACCAATGGGTACACACCTTTCGCAAAGCGCACTTCCTTCAGTTGTAAGCCGATACTCCGACTTTCTTTCCATTTCACCAAATACGTCGTACTGTCGGGAGTTTCCAGCATACTTGGCTTCGGCTTTGATCGCCCGCGCACTTGCACGTTTGTATTCACCGCATTCGGTGCAATTAATGGCACGGTTAGAGCATCTTCTTCGGTGAGCGCAGGCAGTTTAGTCACAGCACGAGAGTTTTTCGCTTTTCGCTTGTACTTTGCAAGGTTCGCGCTGACTGTTGATTTATTGTTCTTGAATGGAGAAAAGGTACTCCCCTTGATCTTCGACACCTCAGGCATCATATCGTTCCCATCGATGTCGACAGTGATGTCTGGTTCCTGGTCAATTGCATCCATCGCATCAGGGTCCATGTCAGCTAGTTCGACCTTGTCGTTTCCGTCATCGCCCTCGAGGTCG
Organism: Globisporangium heterothallicum; assembly: GCA_023334155.1. Lineage (NCBI taxonomy): Eukaryota > Oomycota > Peronosporomycetes > Pythiales > Pythiaceae > Globisporangium > Globisporangium heterothallicum. Next base: position 22,360 of record JAASGH010000029.1, on the reverse strand, counting down.
CTCTTCACATCCGAGGCACTTTCTTCACTATGGCTACTTATCGGATCATCCAGTTGAGGCGGTTGATCAACCATAGAATCATCTGGTGATAGGGGAGTATCAGCTTGAGCGATTGTTGTTGGCTCACCACTCACGATTGGGAGTGGGTTTGCCTCATGGTCAGACACTTCAACGACGATCCCCATCTCAACTTCAGCAACGACTCCGAGTTCGACACCGACATCCACTTCTTCTACAGCTTCAGCAAAAGCAAACTCGGGGACATTGGCAGCAGGATCCTGCGAGTAATCCGCAACATCAACCTCAGCAGCGACTACAGCAACTACCACATCTGCCGTCTCAGCGGAAACGTGAGATTCATCCACCGGCTGCATCTCGCTCGAGTTGTCTTGTGCGGCGATCTCCCAAATAGAAAGACTCTCCTCACTTGCACTGTTTCTGCTTTGTGGACTGGACTCTTTTCGTGCTTCATCTGCGTTCGACTTGCGAAGTGGTGCCTCGGCGGGAGGAGATCGTTCAGGTTTTACCTCAGCTTTGCTTTCAGTGTCCAGATACATCAAGCTATGTTGGTCCGCTCGACTTGGTGACGAAAGTGGGGAGTGGACAGCACTCAGTGGCGAGTGCAGCTCGGAAACGCTGTCCTTGGTGGCTACTGGATTCTGGGTTAATGGGACAGGAGACGGCGCAGGACTACGCGTTGCTTGTGGCTCTGGAACAATCGCCATAGCAGGTACAGAATCTCTCACTGCGGAGTGAGAAGGCGAAAGACTTTGCGTTGCATGCGACGCTTGAACGACAGGCACATCAGGCACAGGACCTCTTGGTGGAGAATGAAATGGAGAGGGACTTCCATCTACTTGAGGCACAGAAGCTCGCACCGCAGAGGGAGGAGAACGCACAGGACTTCGCTCTCCTTGAGACTCGGAATGATTCGCCATGATACTTGCCGAATCTCGTGTGAGGTTAAGAGGTGATGGAGCAGAGTTTCGCTTTGGCTGCGACTCTGGGATGGCTGATGCGATCGTTACGGACTCCCGCGAGCCAGGAGTTGGCGACGGCGCAGAGCCTCGGTGTCGGTGCGGCTCCGAAAGACTTGACATGATGGCCGCTGTATCGCGAGCGAGGTTGAGTGGGGGTGGTGCAGCCGTTCGCTTCGGATTGGACTCCGAATGGGTCGAACTTGTCGCACTTGCATCCCGCGTGTATGGACTCACAGGTTTTGGATCTCTCAGTGCAGTATCTAGCTTCGATTTAAGGATTCTTTGGGATTCCCGTGCACGAACGGGGCTATCAGGCGGAGTCCGGGCTGCAGATATATGATCGGCGACTTCTTGCTCTTCTACAATTGGTAGCTGGAGCGGAGGAGTCGGCACGCGTCTACCTTGGTTGCCGTCTTCGACAGGGGATCGATGCCGAGGATCAAGGTCGCCAGGAGATGCAAGCTCATCGACTGTGACAGACGGTTTCCTTCCTCTGGCAGGAACGTGTGCTGGAGACGCATCCACTTTCCGCTTGAAAACAAGGCGAACTGGTTTATTCATCTGCTGCAATCGCCCAAAGAACGCTTCGAACGAGAACTCTCTAGACTGAACACCATTCGCGGAAACCAGGGTGTCATTCACCGCAACCATTCGCTGCACAACAGGATTCGCACCAGGGGTGGACCGAGTCACGACGGGGAGGTTTGTCAGTCGATCCTCACCGAAAAACAACCCTAACGATCCTGTCTCCCAGTATACTTCATACTCGTAATATTCTGTCACAGACTCTTGCGCATACGCTTTGTAGACATCGCGTGGAGAAACATCATAGTGTTTTGTTTCCACGTGTCCATACTGGTCAGCTCGAGGGAGAGAACTGATTGTATCTCCTACAGTAAAAAGATATATCTCATAAGCACCAATGACGTAAAAGGAGATTCATAGAAGGTGCACTGCAACAAACACACGTACTTTTCATGGTTGGAGCCGAAATAAAGGTTTGCTGAACAGGAGATGGAGCAGGAGATGGAACAGGAGATGGAACAGGTGCTGGAACAGGTGCTGGAACAGGATCTGTCACGACTGATGGCTCTTTCGAGGCGACAGTGCGCCAAAACGCACTTCGACCGGACTTTTGCTTCTCATTTTGTGGAGCCGAATTGGATCGCAGAGCTTTTGGTCCCACGTCACCTTGGACAGACCGATCCCCCATCCCGATTGCTGAGCTGGATCGCTGCTCCAGCGGACTGTCCTCGTCGGACGACGTGGTGCTGGACGCAGGGCGTTCGAACCGCAGCAGCACAGGCTTCTTCATCGTCGCTAGAATCTTGAAAAAGTCCGAGAACGAGTGATCTTTCGATCGCACAATATTCACGTATTTCAGCACGTCACCCGCAGAGACCGCGGGGGAAATACACGACTCGGTCGCTTTTGAGACGTACGGGATCCCGTCTTTCTCGGATTCCAGAAAGATCACGCCGAGCACGCCGCGCTCCCATAAAACCTCGTACTCGTTTTCGCCGAGCTCGGGGAGTTTCTCGCGGATTTTATCTGCCCACGTCGGTCGCTTCGCCACTCCGCCGCCACTCGTGCCGCCGCTGCCGTACCCATTCGCATGCGTGTTACCGCTGCTGCTGCTCACGCTTCCCCCACTCGTCGGTGCTACTGCGGTTGTCGACGATGCCGCCGACCCACTCCCAATCCCCGCCTTGGACGCAAAATGCGAGAGGCTCGAAAAGTTCTTTCGAGACATTTTCTTCATCGGTGCTCGTCAACCTAGTGGGATACACCGCTGGCGGGGTAGCTTCACAAAAAACACACACACAAACTGCGAATTTTCTCGTCTCTTGGTCACGTCTTCTTGGTCTGCGCTTGCCACAGTCTCCGATGCTTTTTCGCCCAAAAGAAACAGGGACGCGCGAATCTAAGCACACTCTCGCTCGTGGACGCTGCGTTCTCACACACACGAGCTGTCTGCCGCCTTGTGTACACAACCTCCCCCCACTCGCGCGGTTCGCTCTCTTTCGCTCCTGCTGTGTGAGTGCGACGCGGGCGGTTTGCGCGCTTCTTCCCCAGTGCTTTCAAGCGAGTGTGTGCAATCGTGTATTAGAGGGAGGGGGAAACGCACACAAAACGGAGAAACCCGTCCGCCCGTCCGCTCTTGCATCCCCTCTCACCCATGTCCCCTTTCTTTCACACACACTCACACAACACACAACACGAAACACGAAAGAAAAAAAGCCAGAATGGTTGGGTCGAATGCTGCTCCGCCTCACCTACACACCAAACCTCTATCCACCAATCAGAGGACGCTGAGGTGGCGGACAGAGTGGACGCCTTGAGAATGAGGAAACCTCTCCTACGTCATACAGGAAGTCACTGACGCATGTCGTGCCTCAAAATGCATCAGTGCAGCCGCCCAATAGGAATCGAGGAGCGCACACACAATGTCTGCACGAGCTCCTCCAGATGCGTGGATTTTGCTGAATAGGAGCAGGGCGGTCAGGTGGCCAGTGCATATCTTACATGGATTAGCACAACGAGGGTGCCACGCAACGCAGCATCCGTGCCGTCCATATTGAGCAGAGGCATGCAATCGGCGGTCGCTGGAGTGTTATCGAGGTGCGTGGGAAGGAGAGTCTTCGTTGCGATCCGGGTGTGTTCATCGAGCAAGGAAGACTGCGAGGCGCCAGCATTTAATCGGTAGAAAGCCACGCTTCACGCACTGCGTTCTAAATTCGAATGTTCGCCGCTGCACAACACTGCTACGTTCGATATTTGCGGTTGTTCTCGAGTCGCGATGCTGGAAGGTTCTTCGTTCTTCTTTTTTCGAATTCGATCCAGCGCTGCGCTTCGCGTCTGTGTCTGTTTATGCAGAACGCCGCGAGGTCCACGCTCGGGTCGTTCGAATCCGTCACCGCAGGAGCAGCAGAGAGAGCGCAAGCGAGTGAAAAGCGACGCCTCCTCACGTGTAAAATCGTTCGGAGCAACACGTCAGCGCGTAGAGGCGAGAAGTGTATCGGCAAGTGACCATGGCTGCTGCTTGTGCATCCTCCTGTTGCCGCGTCGCGTTGAAGTCGTGGAGGATACTCACACCAGCAGCGATTTCAATCCTACTCGTCGCAGTCCAATTCGCGGCGAACTCGACCAGACAGACCCATGCCGCCATGTCTACCGATGCGTTCGTAGACAAACGAAGCAGATACAGTAGTAGCGGCAATGGAGAGCAGGAAGATGCCAGTGAAGGTGCCGTCGCCATCGCCGCGCTCAGTGATGAAGCGGATACGCAATCGTTCTTCAGCGGCACGCCGATCTCGTCGCGCTTTGAGCGGTTGCTCACGGACGGCATTGAAGCGCCGCCACTGACACTGCACGCCGAAGCTCAAGTCCCCCAGGAGATTCGAAAGACGCTCATGATGCATTTACTGCGCTGGGACGACCTCGATGGGAATCTGCAGCGGATGCTGCTCTGGGACGCTGGGTACGTCCTCGGCAGTGACGGCAAGCTCGCCAAAATGTACACCAAATGCGGACTCGGCATGGACGATATCGTGCTCGACAAGTCCGAATACGACCAGCTTGGATGTCTCTCGACACCCTGTGGTGATGATCGTCGTCGTGGTGGCGAAGAAGTGTTCCGATCGAGCACGAGGGAGATGGATTGCTCCGATAGTATGGTCGCCCAGGTCGTGAAATGCGCGACGACACCGGACCAAGTCCACGTGGTCTCGTCGGCGTCGTTCTGGTCCCAAGAGGAGAACAACACGGACATCCCACAGCCGCGGATCTATCGCAACTCTGCGCGCACGTATTCGATCCAATTGCAAAGCGGTCAGCCGTCGACCTCCGAGCCGTTGTCTGGGAAGTGTCCGGTCCATTTGAATCTGATTATCCCGTGCACGACCTATGAAGTCGGGAACGATGTGTGGTGCTCTCCAAAGTCGACAGGAAGACTAGCAGCGGTGTTGTGGACAATTGGAGCTGAGCGAGCGACAGGCGCGATGAGTGCTGGCGGTATCGACGTTGGGAATAGCGTTTCCGTCGCGCTTTGGATCGTTGGCGCGCTGCTCGTGCTCGTCATTGGTTTCCTCTTTGTGATCACACGAGGTCGGATTCGTAAAATGAAGCAAGGCGTGCGTGCTGCACGCTCGGAAGAGAAACGCTCGGAAGCTGAAGATCCGTCACAAAGTACCGGCGATTGTTTCCTCTCACGTCGACTGGGAAATGCAAACGGCAGTGTGCTCTCCGTGTACGAGTCGATGGTGCTCAACCTCCCGCGGGGTCAATGCAATAACATGCTCGCGAAGTCGGCGTCGTACACGGACATCATCTGCACGTCGGAGGTCATGATGGAGTTCCAATGCAACCCACTCATCATCGAGAAGCGCGTGCCCATGATGGATCTGAAATACGAGAAAGTGATCTGCCAGGGTGCGTCCGGAGAGATCCACATCGGCAAACTCAATGGAGACGACGTCGTCGCGGTGAAGCGATTGATGCGGCTCAAAATGAACGACCCGAAGGAAATCGAAAAGTTTGCACGCGAGATCCAGCTCAATGCGACGCTGCAGCATCCACATATCGTGCGCTTCGTCGGCGTGGCCTGGAATTCGTTCCAGAATTTGGCCATGATCATGGAGCACAAAGCCGGGGGAGATCTTCTCCAGGCACTTCGCAGAGACGGCAAGCAATGGACATGGACAACCGAGAAATTCCGGATCGCATTTGGCATCGTGAAGGCGCTCGCGTACCTGCACGGACTCAGCAAACCCGTGATCCACCGCGATGTCAAGTCGCGCAACATCCTCATGGACGCAACCACGTTCGAGCCAAGCGTGTGCGATTTTGGGTCCTCGTGTAGCGTCGGCAATTTGTCCGTGGAGTGTGTCTCGACGGACCCGGCAGGCACGATCCTGTGGAGCGCACCCGAAGTGATCACGGCGCAGGACTACTCGGAGAAAGCGGACGTGTACTCGTTTGGCGTCGTTCTGACGGAGATTGACACCTGCAGGTTGCCCTACAACGAAGAGAAAGACGCGACGGGACGACACGTGCAAGCGATTCGCATCGCGCGGATGGTCGTCGAGGACGAGATCAAGCCCAAGTTGACGCCGCAGAGCCCCGCGTTGGTTCGCAAGATCGCGCAAGCGTGCTTGCATCACGACCCGGATCGTCGCCCGAGTGCGAGGGAGCTGCTGCTGTACTTTACGGATCCGGAACGGTACAGCTTGGAGTGGGATTGCGGAGTGGACGATGATGGCGATGCACTCGGCACCGAGGTCGAGTGGGAAATGAAAAGGGGGTCTCTCTTTTGCCTGTAGAGTAAGGAAATAGATAGTATGCGGGTCATGTGAAGTTGTTCTTTGGGAAGCTGTACAAGTAGAGGTTTGTGTGCAAAGGGGATGAAGAAGTGAATGGAAGCATCGCTAAACACAAAGGATTTGCAAATATATTGGAAAATGGTACCCATTTCTACTCTTTTGCTTTCGCATCTACAGGTCGGAGAAGAACTTTTCATTTGCTGTGGGCAGCACGCGGCGACCTCCTCCTGCTGCTGCGCCGTAGTTGCCTCCGTCCGAGTCCGAGTCCGAGTCGCTGTCGCTATCTGCGTCTCGCATTTCCGCGTCTTCAAACCCAGTCGCACCACCGTCCTCATCAGCTTCCTCTGCGGCATCCTCATCATCTCCATCGTCATCGAAAAGGTACCCGACGTCCCAAAAGTGCACTTTGTTCGTGTGCGACACACTGCCGACCAACCGCTTGTCGTGGGAGAACTTGAGCACTTCCACGGGGAAGTCTTCGTGATCCCCGATGAGCCCGAGCAATTTGTTTGGGTGGACTTGCACGACTCTGTAATGCAAACAACCCCAAGCTATCAGTCAAACGCTTTCACAAGGCAAGCAGATCCAAAAGTGCGCGAGTCTCACCTGATGATACCATCGCTCGAGCCCGTGAGGATGGTGTCTTCGTCTACTTTCAGAACCGCTTCGACGGAGTCAGGGTGGCCAGGGAAACGATCCGACATGTCCCCCCACGTGCCCCAACTGAAGATAACAAGCACACCGTCCTGCGAACCGCACACCACCTTCTTCCCGTTCTTAATGACAGACACCGACAGCAGCTCATCTTCGAGCTCGTCGCTCTTGCCGGCGAGCACATTTCGACGCAAATCGTAGACAGACAAGCGACCGTCGCCGCTGGTAGCGAGGAGATGGTCGCCTGCTGGGTTTGTTGCGAAGCCAGAGATGTAATCCTATGCGAGCACCAAGAAAACAACGATCAAATAGCGTCAGTTCCTACCGTGCACCAATTCGGATGCAACCAAATTGCTGAACCTACAGTGTGCTCCTTGAACTCCGCCAAGCAGCGATGTTGGCGCGTATCCCAAATCTTCACACACCCTTGGTCGTCTCCACTCGAAAAGACGTTTGCAGACAGCTCGTGCAGCTGGTTCACAGAGTTACTACAACATGCGATCCGCATCAAAGTTAGAATATCACCCCCACCGCACCGTTCTCGGAACGCAATAAAGCGTACTCGTGCGCTCGTAGCTCAGCCCAGGTCACGTTGCCTAGTGTGTCAAACGCGCGAATGGATTTATCTGCTGACGCGGTGTAAAGAGCTAGAAACAGCAAGAACGCAGTAAAGCAAATACGTCAATGCCACGCATTGCTATAACCACCGATATCCAGCTCGTGAGTCCAAAACGTACTCTGTCCATCTGGATTAAAGAGCACCGCTCGCACGGCATCTTGGTGGTGCTTCAGTTCCAGCACCTGTGTATTCGCCTCTTCCGAATATTTGTACCTAGTCCCATTGCGATAGGGAGAGGAAGAAACAACAACAGTAGCGAGGTCAGTCGATACTGCAAAAGCACCACAGAGCTTTCCTGCAATGCGATGCATGCAAGCAGAGGGGAGAAATACGGCGCAAACGCATTTTCGAACCCATTGTCAGGTGCGACGTTGGTCTCAGACAAAGCACTCACACTTGCACGATTCCGTCGATCGTTCCGAGCGCGACGATCTCCTGCGTCGGGTGGAAGTCGATGTCGAACACTTCGCTGCTGCAGAAGATCTCGTCGGGCGAGTGGTCATCGAGTGCGTCGGTCATGGCTTCAAGCAGTTCTTCGCACCCGCAGAGCAATGCGACTCAAAAATGGCCACGATCACAGCACTCTTTCCACCAACAGCTCATTTTGACTGGCTCAAAATGGGAACACCACTCGTCCCGAACGAATGCTTCCAATACGGGAAACGGTCCCGAAGCGAGCAAGTCGATTGATACACCGTCGTCCACAGAAAGATTTGATCGGTTGGTCGTGGAACAAAACCAAACACGCAAAACAACTTGCCTGGTCAGAATCCGAAGACCACGAAAACATATCGAGCAAGACTGCACGAGTGTCAAGTCAAAAGCGCAACAGCGCGTCCGTCGATTTGGAACAGCTCCATTTGCCATGGAGTGGGGAATAGTACTTGTTGTGGGTTTTAAATATGAATACGAATGCGACTAAAAAACACAAAAAGGGTGGTCTAGTAGGGGGCTTCTTCTATGGGTCGTGTGAGGTGCTGATTTGTTGCTGCGAGCCACCCGGAAGGATACCGCCATCGCTTTCTCCTCCGCAACACTTTCGAGAGCGAATGCAAAGACGACGACTTACAAGTAGTCCGAGAACACAAGGTGCTCTTCCACGTTCGAGATGACAGCGCTGTTCTGCTGCGCCAAATCACGCGACAGCGACGCGAATTTCGCCTTCAACCGCTGCTTTGGCACAGCAAAGTCGCGTCTGGACCGTCGTCGATGAATTGGTGCGCGGCTGACTTCGACAATAGATGGAGTCATTCCACTAACGTGCTGCGCTGCTGCTTTCGTGGCGTCGGACTTCATTCTGCTGTCGTCCACGAGCAATACATTATTTCCACTGCGGCTACCGAAAAGCCAATCCACATCAGGCGCTGGGATTTTGTCGAGCGATTTGCGACCAAGAGCTTTCTCTTTAAGCAAATCCATCACCACATTGGCATTCCCGTTAAACTCTCGCAGGAACACTTCCGGTGCTGGAATGTACTTGGACTGCGTGTTATTCGTCTTGTTGCAGTGACCGCCAATGCCGATGACTTTCACCAGCTTATCTAACTGCGCCATACCTGCATCGGCTAAATCAACGCGGTTTTTAACTCGTCGCTGCTGGAAACGCTCTTTCGCACTGTACTTCACAGCATTGATGTATTCTTCGTCAAAAAAGCCGAAGAAGTCATGCTTGTGCTTGCTGGTACAGATGGACTCGACATATTTCGACGTGTGCTTGGTGTCCGGGTTCAAAAAATATGTCAGTTCACACTGGACATCGGGGCAGTGACGGGGATCTGATGCAAGCGCTATTCGCGGCTGCGGGAGACCATCACGCTTTACAACTGCGGTGCTGGACCCCAATACGCTCGCAATGACGTTGTAAAAGCTGCCTTGAGGGTGGCATCCCGACGAGCTGGGAGTCTTCGATTTCTGGATCGCACTGCATACATTCCCCAGCACATAATTCTCGCCAAACACACTCGCCATGGAAGTCTCCCACTGCAACTGCTGCAGCTTGGACACATTGTATCGATCCAAGATCGCTCGGCAGTGGAAAAACCAGAAATCCCTCGACGGAGAACCGACATTGCGCGCTTCTTCGACGGCACTTGGCGATCGCCGCGCATTCTCTTTTTCGTCGCGCCACGAGTAAAAGTTACGCCACTTCTCGGACGAAAAATCAAAACTCTGCGCAAACGCCGACACTTTACGGAACGCGTACCCGCTGATCGACAGTTTGCCCGCGTAAAACAGTTTCAAAATGTCCGAACTCGACGCTTTCCCCGAGTAAATCCACAGGAAATCATCCACGGAGATGCTCACTTCGCACGTGACGTTCATATCCCTTGTAGTCACATTTTTCTTCGTCGTCACACCTGCACCACATACACAAATCCCATCAGCAACTGACAAGAAGAACTATCCGCACACTCGCTCACACACAATCAAACGTACGTCGGTCTTCTGCGACCTGCACGGCGTACGACATCGCGGGGACGTCGTCGTCGCCTTTGAACTTGAACAAGATCGTGCCGTCAAACGTCGAGCTCTCCTTCACGCTGAACTTCAGAAACTGCATCACTTCCTCGATCTCGTGCTCGCGCTCCGTGACCGCTGGCGCCATCACCTGCTGCTCCTGCTGCTCCTGCTGCTGCTCCATCGCTCGCACTCCTGGTCGGCTGTGTCTTTCGTGTCTCCCTGGTATCGATTACGGTAATGGAGCGTTGCGCATTAGCGTCCCACTCGTTTTGCTTTACTGGGTGAGTGGTCCCCCACATTCTGCAGACCAGCTGACCGACTTCGAGAGTGACGGCAGCGATGTGAGCATAACCGCATTCACTCTCTCCACAGAAGCACGCCAGACGAGGTTTTTCGTCTTATCTGCGAGTTTTCATACTGAACGAGTGGATCTGGGACCGAACAGACACGAGGTTTTTCGTTATTTTTGTCGAGCGAATGAACCAAACCGAACGTCGAGTTTTTCCTGCACGTTGGTTGGTTGGCTCGGTTTGCGAGACGAGGTGGATTTCGAAGTTCTTATTGCCTACTTTTCTTTCGGAGGATCCAGAAAAAAAATGGAACTCCAAGCGCTTTATCGCTGTAAGAAAATGAAAGCGTCCGATATCCATGCAGCGTCGCATCGAGCGTTTGGTTTCTCCCAGAAAAAATCGATCGTCTCGCGTTGGTCAATCAATGCACACTCGAGAGAAGCTGAAGGAGATGCGACCGTTATCTTTCCTCGTCTCTCCTAGGTTCGCAATTTGGTGCCACGGATGTCGCATATCTGCATTTGTACCACAACGGTACCTCTTCTAGTGGTACACGATCGCCCCGAAATACAGCGACCTCTTCTCGTTCATAAAGCACCCATTTGAGAGCTCCATTTAATCATGGAGGATGCACTCGGTCACCCAATCCTATCATTCGTCGGCTTTTCGACTGGAAATCAAGCCACTTGGACAAACAAATAGCCGCAATCTCAGACACGAGACACGCTGACGGATGCACTCCAGACGCTGCGCCTTTCCGCATCCCGTTCGCTCTATTCGGTCTTCAACGCCTTCACCGCGCGCTAGTATTTTGCATTGCCGCATTCACTTGCGGTAGTTTTTGCGCTTGAGTCGAGTTTTGACCGCGTCTAAATGGGACTTGATCACACGCACTTGCTCTTTGTCGACGGGGTCTCGCTCCCTTTCCATCTCAAGCGCGAACTCTATTTCTTTCCGGAGCTGCACGCATTGATCGTTCGAAATGTCCTCTCCGCACGCTGACTTGAGCAGCATGGCTGGTGGCACGCTCTCACGCAACGTGCGCATGGTGTTCGCAAAATGGTGCACGCAGCGCTCGCGTCGGTAGTTGAACCATGGCTCGAAATGCGGCGATCGAGTGAATGCGGTGTAGAGCGACTTCCACTTGGAAGATCGGATCTGGCGAGGGAGTTTCTGCGGATTGATGCTGCTCAAAAAGCTCTATAGTAGCAAACACAAGCAAACCGTTGAGTTAGCTCCATGTGTGCAAATGAATAAACCGTCTGTTGCAGTGCAAACTGTGCGCCAGCGAGCAAACGAGTAGTACCTGGAGATCAAACGGCTGCATATACTCGGCGACACTCATGTACAAATGCGGACGCACGCCATTCGACTTCCAGATTCCGAAATACTGCTCAAACGGCTCTAAGAACCGTTTTGTGAGCTTCCTGAAATGCTATGAGAGCGCATACAAATGCTGCACTTAGCACAACGCCGCAGAATTCCATGCAAGGGACAAGCCTGCGATTGCACAAACCTTCCTCAGAATCGCGTTGTTGATGGTCACGTATGGATCGTCTTCAAGACTCGCAGTCTGCGTGATATACACTTCCGGCGGGGACACCAGCTGACGCAGAACGGTAGTGTCGGGGACCATATAGGAAGAGCACCGTCGTAACACCTGAAGAGAAGAACCACCGTTAGACAGACGAAATCTTCACCGCCCAGACGGGAAAGTGTTTTTCCAGAACCAACCCGTGCGCGCTCGCTTGGCTCAAAAGCATCCAAGTCGACTTTCTTTCTTATCCGAAGTGAAACGCATTCACTACCATCGCTTTCGTTCGCTGTAGCAAGAGTGTTCAAGGAGTCGGTGAATGCTTTCCATTCACAAAACAATCAGGCAAGAACACTGAGTGCTTTCTGTACCTGCTCGTGGGTCCTTCATCTTCGATGGCTGTAAAAACGGGAAAACCAGAGCATTCGGCCATCGATTCAATGCCTGGAACGAATGGGATTATGCAGTCAGTCCGCGTTGCGTTCGTCACATCTGATGGACGCGGCAAGAAATGTACCTTCATGAAGAACGGATTGGTAGTACCTATGACAGTCATCTCATCGGGGTAACTAACGCTAGTATTCTGGCGACGAGTAATTTCCTGAGAGTGAAAACATAGATTTGCACGAAGAAAATAAGCCCATCAGGCTCACATTCGAGGCGCTGGAATCACGGAACTTACATCAAAATCTGTCTCATACAGCGCATAGTATGGCCGGTAGTCGCCTTGAAACTTCAACGGAGAAATCAGGCTACAGCAATAGTTCACAGAGAATTTGGTACGTTCAACGCCAGCCTTGCAGTCTCAATCGTGCGAGCTCATCGTGTACCTTGCGAACGCGAGGGTTGCCTGGCTGCACGTTCTTGCGTGCGGCGAAAGGATTAAGACGCTTTCGCCAGTTATCGCGAACTGCCAGAGAAGCCACAAACTAGTCTCAAGACCAACAAAGCTAGAGTATAGCCCAATGTTCTGTACAAAGCAGCTCATGTTAGCCAAAGCCACGCTCGTCCATTGCCGTAGCTATTGAAAGTGTCGCTACTTACCTCGAAAGCAGTAGCCTGGTGAGTCCTCTTGGACAGCAGCAAGTCTCCGAACGAGGGCGAAGGCAGATTTGTGCGGTTCCCAGCAACAAACTTGCCGTTTTTCACGAGAACCGACGCTTCGTTCACGCCGATCTCTCTCTCCAGCTCGTCGTGGCTTTCACCATCACCATCGCTGGAGTCCGATGCCTCGTCTGCAGAGAACAAAGCGTCATTTTCAACGATGAAATGGTCGGAAGGAGAAGGAGGCGAGTCTTCGACATCAAAAGCAGCGTCGATGTTCGCGTAGTCGATCAGCTCCGGAACGATGCACGTGATGTATGTTCCTGCCAACGGAAGCACAGCGGGGGAATCGAATGTTGGAGTCGGCCTATGTAAAACACGTCGTTGGAGCAACTTAATATCCCAGTTCTCGCGATTGGCAGCGCTATAACAGCAAAGGAAGGGGAAGCTCACCATCGGCGGATGCCATCGTAGAGCGCTTGCAGCACTTGCGCGCCGGCGGTGAAAAACAACGGACCCGTGACACGAAGCACGCGATCGTAAAGATCAACGTACGGCTTCTCACTAACAATCACGAGCGCCTTCTGGAGGTATCCCCGCGTTCGGCTCTCATCGCGCTGCTGGCGGAAAAGCACAAACCCGTACAGAAACGCTGCTTGCCTGTTCAAAAGCATCCATCCGCAGCACAGAAAATTTGTCCAACGTTGAGCTCCATTTTCACACATGCATCGGACAAAGCCCACGTCGAATCCAAATCAAATGCATGCCACGTACTTGCCAGACGCTTCTCGAAAGCGCACAGTGAACTGCGTGTCGCCTTCCTCCTGGTTGTTGCTGTGCGGCAGCGCCAAGTGCGCAATGCTCTTCTTCGCGTCCTCCGAGAGTCTGCACGCGGGGGGGTACAGCGCATCCAACCGCTGCCCCGAGTCGATATCGAACACGACAGTCGCCAGCGCCATGAGTCCGTACGCGGACGCGGGTTCGCGTCGCTCTCTATCGCTCGCTTGCGCCGCCGTACTCGTCTCTTTCGCTGCTTCGTCCATATTCGCTTTGTGACGTTCAGGTCAAGTCGGAAAATGGGATGAAGTGCACAATCGCTAACCCACCACATCACAAGATGATTGGCCAATAGTCGAAACACGCCATGCGATTGGCTTAAAAGAGGGTTACCCTTTCTAAATCATCTGGTTACGGAGGGTCACATCGTACCCACACGGTTATGAAGCGTCTCGCCAAGTCGGACCCTATCGCGCATTGGTTCGCAAAAGAATCCGGAGAGCACATTATCGCCGATACCGATGAACTCCACTTGGAAATATGTCTTGTGAAGAAGGCGTCCGTGGTATGCGTGTGAACCAGCTCGATGTTTGGTGGATGCAAGTGGAAGTCGAACGACAAGCTATTCTCGGATAAACTCATAATTTCAGCCAATGAAAAGACGTTTTCTTGATTGAGAATTGCCACCCAAACACCAAAATGACCACCATCCGAGAAAGATCCAATTAACAACAGTAAACACATCTCACATGATCCATTTGCACTTGTTTTTTCTGCACGAAAATGCAAACGAGAAAGACGCACGGGTTCGCACCAACGAGCTTCACGCCTCAGACACTTGACAATGGTACTGCTGCCGCTTAGCTTTGAAGCACTCCGCCGTCCGTGATTGGAGAGTGCGCAGGTTTGCCCATCGCTGGCACAAACTCGTTGGTGTACACCGAGTGCTGGTCGACCGATTTGTCGAGCACTTCCAAGTATTTGCAGAATCTGCCCACTTTCTCCCAGTCGCGCGTTTCGTTCAGCAGCGTGCGCGAGAAGTACGGCAGGGTGCGGTCAAAGATGAGGTCGTAGGTCTCTGTGCAGTGGGCAGCAGGAGCGTGAACAACGGATTTACAGATCAGTCTGGCATGCAAGATATGGAGTGCGTGGTGCAATGACAGCGATGCAACGTACCGGTGCGGAGACGAGGGTTGCTGCGGCACATGACTTCCCACGCCACATCTGGATACTCAATGGTAATATCCATGGCACGGCGAGTTGCACGAAGGAAACCCGCGACAACGTCTTTGTTCTCGTTAAAGAACTTGTCGCTGGCTACGAACATGACCGAGCAGAAGCAACAGCAGCCTAGACCATCGAGCTCATCGATACGGAGCATGCCGACTTTCTCGCCCGAGAGCTTCTCCAGCTCAATGCGCTGGAAGTTGGTGAACCCAATCCCAGTGTCGATATCGCCGCGCAGGATCGCATCCACGACGTTCATACCAACACGCACAGTCGTGTAGCTGGTGGTGTCAATTCCAGCTTGGCGAGCCATATCGTCGATCATGACCTTGCCGAAGTGGCCGATGTAGCCCACACGCTTCCCGATAATGTCCTTGAACTCCTTGATGCCGCTGCTTTCCTTGAAGATAAGACCTAAGGTCATCCATCAGCAGCGAGCGTTAACGTGCGAGTCGGTGCAAAAATCAAAGGAAAGATTGGTGTGAAGTAGACTCGTACCTGTTGGTGGCTCGTCCAAGAGCGTTCCGAACGAGGTCAAGTCGATTCCGCGCTCCTTGGCGGCGAGAATGTGGATCATCGCCTTCAGTCCCATGTTGATCGCACCGGAGCCGACGATCTCCGTCACGTCACTTGGGTTCGTGGTCTCCAAGATCGCGAGATCGATGCCTTCTTCTTCATAGAAACCTTTGCTCTTGGCGACAAAGATCGGCGTGTGGTACGGGTTCGCATACCAGTTCAACAAGAACGTCACTTTCTTGAGTGGGGTCGCAGGAGCCATGGGTGAAGCTGTTGTTGCTTGAGAGAAAAGAGAAAGATCTTCTCGAAACAAGGGAAAATCAAAAATGGCACCCACAGCAAAATGAGAATGCACGACCTCAAGCGCAAGACCGCAAAGTGAATGAGTGGATGGAACAGAATTACTCATCCAAACACCCAGGCTGATGGTAGCACTGCATAAAAATTCAGACGGTGAAATGGAATCGCTGCAACTGTCGGAACCTTCTGTGCAACGAAGCAGCGCGGAGGGAAACACAAAACCAGGTCCAAGTTGCATCGGCGAGCTACGAGGTGTCAATGCTGCGCTGTATCGGCTTTTGGGTCTGCCAAGCGCTCGGTTGTACCTCGTTTTGGCACACCAGCAAGCGGAGCTCGCAAACCTCAGATGCGCCGTGTTTGCTTGCTTGGTTTGCACAAGTTGCAATCAACTCGGTCCATTTGTTGTTGTTGAGAGAAAAGACCTCCACTTCAACTACGACAACTCTTGTTTTAAGGTAACTTTGCGCGAGCGTGCGACATGAACACGGACGTGCCTCACAGGAATGGGGCGGTGCCGCTAACACAACTGAACGGACAGTGAGCCATGCCATTTTAAACGTGCAGGGGATTTGGACGACCACGGCAGTGACGTCACAGCGCAAACCTCCTTGCACGAGAACACGAAGCAAGCTGGACCACATGCTGCATCTCGAGCGCGGAGATCGAAAGCGCACTCCACACATCCTCTGTGTGTGTGCCATTTGGATGCGAGTGTGCAGTCTTCCTTGGAGCATACTGGCGCGAAGGCAGTGGGTGAGGTGTTGGGTGGTACTACAGTAGTGCCGCTGGTGGCTCCGAGTCAGCCTGTTTTTCGAACTGGGGAAACGAGCGATTGCTCATATGGAAGCAGTGGGATCTCTACCCATGCAGTGTACACTGCGTGCATGTGTGTGTGTTGTCAACAGCAAAGACGTGTTCTGTGCGCCAGTGCACTCGATCGAAACGAGGTTATCTATGCTCATCCATTAAACAGTGAGACGCACCAGCATCTGACACATCCAACAAGATCACTTTGCGCATCTGTTGAAGAGAGAGAGGAAGGAGGGGAGAGGAAAGATACACGAACAATGATACAAAGAGATCAACTCGCTTTGCATCGGAATCGCTTAAAAGGAAAAGATCCCGAATAGCTCAACAAGGGAAACCTTCCGGACAGAGAGTCCTCTGCATCCAGCCCCACCACCGCAGGTTGCAGCAAACACTGCGCGTGTGCTCTACGAGAGGGTTGGCTGCATGTGAGGTGTGCAGATTCCAAAAGTGTGCGATCAAATGTCGTGTTGCTTCTTGAGTTACCATCACCCTGCTATCTCGGAAAGAGGGTTTGAAACCAAAACAATAGATAGTTGACGGCAAATGACGACGCTACTTGCACAAAATGACCAATATAGTATCTTGGCTATTTGGTAATTACGATTCTATATTTGCTGATGCAACTCCGATGCGATTGGGCAGAATTCGATGCGTGAATTTGTCTGGAAGAGCGATGGTGATGCCACAATTGCAGTCGGTGCAAAGAGGGAGGACAAGGATGCTATCGCGTGGCGTGAGGCAGCGAGCGCTTGTACAGCAGCAGCGACGCGCATTCTCTATTGGCAAGCGCTTCGAGCGCTCGACGATCAATGAGGCGCGCAAGCTCGAAGACGGAGCGCGCGTAGCTGTCGGAGGCTGGGTGAAATCCGTCCGCAAACACAAGTCCGTCAACTTCGTCAACGTGAACGACGGGTCGTGTCTCGCGGAAATGCAGATCACCCTTCCTGCTGCTACTGCTGCTGGTGGTGGTGACGGAAGCTCTGAGGAATCCAGCGGCGGCGCAAGTGACGCGTTGGGCGTGGACATCGCCGACATCACGGTCGGATCGAGTGTGTTCGTCGAAGGCGTGCTTCGCGAAGTTCCTGGCGGCAAGCAAAAGCGAATGGAGTTGCATCCGGATAAAGTGGATCTTCTCGGCAAATGCGATGCGCAAGTGTATCCACTACAGAAGAAGTACCACTCGCTGGAGTTTCTTCGCGAAAACCTGCATCTTCGTGCTCGAACGAACACGTTTGGCGCTGTCACGCGCGTTCGCAATGCGCTCAGGTTTGTGCACCAGTTCACTCGATTTCGAAGCCTTGGAGTGATGCATCTAGTCGTAGCTGATCGTGGGTGCATGTTGTTTCGCTCTATCCCAGTCAAGGACTTCACGCGTACTTCCAAGACAATGACTTCCTGCAGCTCCATAGCCCGATCCTAACATCAAACGATTGCGAAGGCGCAGGAGAGCAATTTCGCATCGCGAAGAACGGTACGTGTGTGCACCCAGCAGCGCGCTCTACTTCAAATCACTCACGGATGCGATGACATTGCAGATGGGAAAAACGAGTTTTTCGGAACCCCGACGTACCTGACCGTCTCTGGCCAACTGCACGCCGAAATGTATGCGTGTGCTTTGAGCAAAGTGTACACGTTCGGTCCCACGTTCCGAGCAGAAAACAGTAACACAACTCGCCACTTGGCGGAGTTTTGGATGGTCGAGCCTGAAATGGCGTTTGCTGGTCTGGAAGAGTGTATTGCTTCTGCTCAGGGTGCGGTGCAGCGATCGATTAAGCAAGTGCTGCAGGCATGTCCCGAGGACATCGATTTTTTCAACAAGAACTACGACAAGCAGATCTCGGAGCGCCTTCAAGCGCTCTGTGAGCGCGAGTTCGCTCGCATCACCTACACCGACGCGATTGCAATCTTGCAGAAGACTGGTGTTCGCTTTGAGAAGAACCCAGAGTGGGGGATGGACCTGCAAACCGAGCACGAGCGCTACCTCGCCGAGAAATACGTCGGCGGTCCTGTGTTTGTGACCGACTACCCCGCCGAGATCAAGGCTTTCTACATGCGCAAAAACGACCCCGACACGGAAGGACGAGAAACTGTCGCGGGCATGGACCTCCTTGTCCCAAAGATTGGCGAATTGATTGGCGGAAGTGTCCGTGAAGAGCGCTTTGAGCTGCTGGAGGCAAAGATGCGCCAGCTGGGCTTGGTGCCGGAGGAAATCGCCGAACAGGCAGAAAGTGGATCTGGAGGAGATCTTGACTGGTACTTGGACTTGCGCCGATTTGGGACGGTCCCACATGCGGGCTGGGGACTTGGCTTCGAGCGCTTGGTGCTTTTTGCAACGGGAATGGACAATATCCGAGACGTGATTCCGCTCCCTCGCTTCCCGGGACAGTGCCAACACTGACGCAGCTTGCTGTTGCCATGGCGCAATAGCAACTCGCGCGGCGCCGGTGGGAGGTATTCATTCGTTACTAGAGATGACTCAATCGTCCCAAAAGCATTCGATTTGTCAATTCAAACGATGAGATTTTCCATTTATATTTGTATATTTGCTATCCTATGAGTTCTTTTTTGATCTGTCGCCGCGCATTTCCGAAATTTCACAAAATCTGTTCGCATGGCGTCGACGAGTACTACCGTTTTTCCACGAGTCATCCCTTTTGTTTTTCTGTCATGGTCCTCTTTTCTTTTCTTCGTCTTCTCCACTATATCCAGCTATCGAAACACAAACAATAAACAATCTTTAGGGTCGTTTCTTTCCAACAACAACCCCGCGGCGTTCTCCAGTTCGTCGTCATTGCGGGAAAAGTTTCCCCAACAACTCGCGATTGATTTCGAACAGCTTGTTCTTGTCTTCAATCAGCACGGCGTTCTCATGCTGCAGCATTTTCCGTTCACCCTGAAGGGACTCGACCTCGCGGTGCTTGGCGTCTACAAGGTGCTTCAGCGCGTCGTTCTCCTCTACCACCATCTTCAACTGAGACTCCAGTCGGTTCGTGTACAGTGTGTGCCCAATCAAAAAGTTGTGCAATGACGCAAGGTTATCGCTTTGCTCGCCGGCTTGCTTCTCTGGAGACATCGAGTCGTTGTGAGGGTGGCTCTGCCCTTCCGACGATGACGTGCGGGATTTCTTGATGCGCAGCAAAATATCCACGGGGTCGCTAAAGGAGTTCGTAAACGCGGGGCTGTGGTCGCCAACGCCAACCGGCGTCATCGGACGCGTTAGGTTCATCAAATCTGGTCGGTGCTCCCCCATCATATGCGCAGTCGTCGTAGCTCCAACACCGTGTCCACTATGAGGTGAAGAGTAACCATGATAACCGCCAAATGAGTCGCTTCCATGTGCATGGACTTGCTGCCGCCGAATGATTCGGTTGCGAACGATATCCAGCGTTGGAAGAGTGTTACTGCTGAACCCATTCACAGATGAGAGTCGATCCACGTTGTGCATGGACGCAAGATCACACATCGATGTAGCTGTCGGGTCCGTTGGAGACTGAAGAGGAGCGCGGTAGTCCGAAGTCGGCAAGTACGCCTTTTTGTCGATCTTTTTCGCCTTCTTGTTGCACTCACTCGCCGCGAGAGGCGAGATCACATTGTTCAAAAGAGCCGATGCTGACAAATACTGCGTTGCTGCTTGGTCGTGGTGCATTCCAGAAAGGTGTCCATGCTGTTGATGACCATGCATCGGCGCGATTGGGATCCCATTGATGGCTGGCTGGATTGGAACATTTGGTGCGTTCATTTGTTGGTGCGATGCTGCTGCGTTTTCATGGTGGCCGTCACTTGTTGGCAGTTTTCGTTTTCCAGATGGGGACAGAGGCAGTAGCTTCGTCGAGCCCGCGCTATCCAGTTGATTGCAGTACCCTTCTACTTTCTCTGCAACGGGTGTCCGCCGAGGCGCTTTCTTGCGCTTGATGAGCTGCAGCAGCTCCGGTTGGTTCTGTCGGAAATAGGGGTGACTGAACGTGCAGATATCTGTCTTGGACTTGGTCCACTTTCTGAAGCCGAAATAATTTAACTGGCGCTGGAAACTATGAAAGTTGGTGTGATTGAAGTACTTGGGCAGGATCTTGTCCGTCACGATCGCTGGATCCAAGATCTGCAGCGACAGACCGTCTTCAGACCACCGAATCACTTTTGGGTTCTCGGTCTGCAGAATCTCAAAGAGTAAGAGCAGGAACTTGGGGGCTTCAGGCTTCGACCGCTTCCCGCTTTCTTTCGGCGTTGTGGACATCCCTTGAAGCGGCATCGACACCGATGGAACTGCAGCGTCGCCTCCTTTGAACACCTTGGAATCTAATCTATTGCTTGGTGACAATGTGCTGGGGGGTGGGGATCTTGCTTTCTCTGTCTTCATGAAGTGGCGCAACCCAGCCGCAAGTGGCGCATCGTCTTCCGTGTCGCTTCCGTCGTCGTTGTCATCTTGACTGATAAATCTCTCGCGCACCAGCAGCTTCGTCTTGTCATGTTCACCGTCCCGAGTCTCATTCCTCGGAGCTTGTCGCAGCAGGTTGCGATTCATTTGGTCTTCGCTCCCGATTTCGTGCGCGACCATTGTTGTTGAGGTTGTTGTTGAGGTTCACCAATGCGAGAAAGGTATCTAGGTATGTCTCTCTCGATGGAGATAGATGGTCACTATACGTATCCACTTGGTTTCCCTATCGACGACCACAAGATAGAGACAGACAACTGGACAAGAAGAAGGAAAAAAAGAAACGCTCCGTCGACTTGCGTTTTCCTTGGGAAGTGGGCGGTGATGCAGGCTTCTCGCGTGTCCGCTTTTGGCGTCTCTCGTGTGTCCGCTTTGGAGTCTTTCGCGCACAGAGACGCAAGTTACAAATGGCTGCCGCGCACTGGACCGAAGCGGCAGGTGGGTTGGGTTGGGTCCTTTGCGTATAAGATAGAAGAGCACGATCGTGAGCGGATCGAGCACTCCGCCAACAAGGCACGCAATAGCAGGAGCGGCCTGATTTTTTCCACCAGCGCCAAACGCTCAGACGCAAGTGTGAGCGACCGGAGAGCGAGATGGAAGGCGAAGAAGCGGCAGCAGAAGAGGGGAGACGCTGCGGTTCTCTGCTTTTTCTTCTACGGTTCTTTTTTTTCTTTTTTTAGGCTTTTTCTTCTTCGAGTGGACCGATCTTTCCTGGCTTTCGTTCGAAAAAGCGAGATCTTCTTATCCGCGATCGCACCCCTCTCTCTCTCTCTTCTTCTCCACCACCACCACATGACATGCTCAGGTATCAACAGTGGAGCAGTTCTCACAGCGAGTGGATCCACTTGGGCAAGAGAGAAAAAAAGGGAAAAAAGTAGAAAGAACAGAACCTTTTTAATACAGGAAAAGCAGCAGCAAAAAAAGAAGAAGAGGGAGGTATACAAACAGCCCGAGTGGATCCGCTCTTCAACTCGTCCGCCCTGCTCTGCACTGATTGGGTGCGGCATTTTGTGGGGAGTTTTTGTGTGAGTGGACGACACTGCCCTACCCCCTTGTCAAACCAAGTGGAAATACGGGAAGCGCTTCTCACTCAAATGGGTAATCAGAAAGCTACAGTGCACACCGACTAAAGTTATAATATCAATTTATGCATGACAGAGTGTGCTGTCACCACATTTGCTTGATCGCCATTTCGCATCCCACAGATCAGCATTCTCCAATGTGTGATGAGATAAGTGAACAAAAATCACTCCTGTTAGCGTATGGTTCTATGCCGAGCAGGAAACGAGCCAAGGGGTGAGGCTTTCCTGCTGGACGAGATTAACACAAATGCACAACCTCCGACCAATAGCTCGCACTGTGTGCCCTTAATTGGCTCGATTGAGTCTGAGTAGCGAGG
>JAASGH010000028.1:0-121174 GCA_023334155.1 Globisporangium heterothallicum | reverse complement strand
TTTGATCGTCGTTGGCTTTTCCACAAACGATGGCTTGCGGCTCAAGAGCGTCAATGGACGCACGGACGATGACGCAGCCGACGATGACGGTGGTTCTTCGCTTTCGGGGGTCATGATCAGCGGCATGTTTGGTTGTGCGAGCGAGTTGCTGTGGTCGGGAGGCGTCGCTTTCGAGAATGAACTCTTTCGTCGAGTCCGAAAGTCGCCAGAGACAGCCATCCACTACGAAAGTGCTGGGTGTTTCTCGAAAGGAGCGTGTGGTGTAAACACACGACATAATCACACGAAGAGAACAGAAAGGGCGTCTCGGAAGAGAGAGAACGGATTGGAGCATCATGATGACGCCGCGAATGTTTCGATCGCAAAATAAAATCCGAGCGAATCGGATCGGAAACCCATACCCGATGGTGCCATCAATGTACCCGTCCCTGCTTTGTTTTTGTCCAATGAGACGCTCAGCATCCATCGATGTCCATCGACTATTAGCTAAAAGTAAAGTGTGGATTGCATAAAAAGAGCTGGGATGCTGTGCATGACGAGAGCGACGTCATGTGGTCGGATTACGGTAGCGCGAGAGAGTGATGGCAGCTCTGTTGGAGCTGAGCTGGTCGGACCGACACGAAATGAGTGCTGCCACTGATTACTCCACGAAAATGCTCCAGCAGACTGTACTCAACCATTTGAATGAAAAACCGTGCGAGAAAGTGAAACAGACGCGCACCAACCGAGTGTGTGGCCAGCATAGTGGGTACGCGACCAGCTCGTCGGTTGCCTTCGTTACCCATAGCTCGACACAGTCATGAGAAAATGCGCTCGAAAGACAGACATCCGGTTGGCGGATTGGGCACCGCAGGGATCCAGTCAGAATGGTGCGCCAACACTTTCCATTCTCGACACGCTCGAGTGGATGACGAATGCACCTGCTGTCTCACTGTATTGACGATCAGAGACTTGCTTGCACTGCTGCGACGTTCGAAGCCTGCAGCGCAAGCAGCGATGTTCAGTTTGCACCACGTATTCTCTCTCCCTCCCCAGTATCTTTCCACCCACAGTCGTTCTCTCTGCGGCTTCAACATGCTCGTTCTCGAGAGAGCGTTGGACTTTCATTGAGTGCGTCTGCGGTTCACACAATCCATCGAAGAACAAGATCGAATCCTTCTTTCGATGCAATTCGCAAATGGGTACTTCTTCGAAGAACAACGTGTTGGACAGTCGAATCCATCACAACGTGGATTTTCCTGGGACTGCGGAGACTCCACGCTTAGTTCCCACACGACACGAAGTGGCACGATAATGATATCACAGTGGCAGTGAGTTTCCGACAGCAAGCTACGACATGCAGATCTTGTTGCGGCAATATTGCTGCTCCTTCATCCGTGCTGTTTCACAAGGAAACCCAGCTGTTCGTTTGCTCAAATGAAGCAGTGCAAAGGTGAGGCATTTGCGCTCGAAAGCGCATCATCAGCGCATGTTTGTGTCGCTCGGGTGGCGTAATACAATGTCTGTCTGTTTGCGCCACAAATGCTGGCTCGACGCTTGGAAGATGCTCAGAAGACTGGGAAACGCATCGTTTGCCTCGATGAACAGCATAAACCCTCATAAAACAGCAGAGCGCAATCCAGCTAGCAGAAAACCCTTTGTACAGCAGAAAATGGAGTGCGAAAGATGCGGTACCGCAGTGCAGGAGTTGGCGCGTGAGACTGCGATGGCTCGACTGCGACTCAGACGACATGGATTATGGATCGCTCGCTGGCGTAAACGGCGAGAATGAATGCGAGCGGCTCTCTGAGACACGAGGTGTCACAGCGCAGCTGATGGGTTCGTGAGCATTTACTTTTTTGAGTGGCTCCGGTGCTGTATCCGCAGGTTTAAAAAGCTTGCGGTGTGTGCGTTTGGGAGGATTCTCAACTTCAACCACCTCCCTGTCTCCTCGCAATGGTCGCGGTGCAACGATATAACAGCTTGGACGCATGTTGGGACTTGGCGCGTGTGTTCGAGCCGCGTTGCTGGCGTCGGCATGGAACCTTCTCTGCGCTCCAAGCACCGTCTCCATCAACCACCTGTTGCATCGCATTGTCTGATTCGGTCGTTGCCAGGAAGAGTGCGAGCTGATTCGTCGATTGTCGGTACCCGAATTCCAAATCGTTTCGCTGTCCAAGTGCTGCGTGAAGAGAGTTCGCACGTTGGCACTTGTCGAACGCCACGAGACTCGATCGCCAGTCACCTTCAGCTAGAGAGAGAACCGCGCACGACAGAGCAACAAACACCCTGCTCGGTTCTCCAGACTCTTGCCATCGCACATTTGCATGCGAAACACACCCAACATTCTCTCTCCAAGGATGCCATTGCTAGCTCCACATCTCTGCATGGAGGCGTCTTCTCCTTCGAAAATTCCTTTTCGAAAAGGGAATAGAGAGAGCGACAAAATGAGCACAAAAAAAGAAAAGGAGTATCTCAGCACCCACTCTTTCGTCGGCAGCGATCGAGCGAGTGCCCTTCCTCAGCCGCTAAATTCATGCATCTGTTTAACCTGCATGTGCCTCTTTATAGTGCGCACTCGCTTCCATGCAGTCTACTCGCGTTCGAAGCAACCCTCGTTGAACGCGAAAAGCAACGATAAAGTCAAGATAGACCCGACACCCGTTTTAGAAAGGCTTCCTTGAGAGGGTTGAAAAAATCGACATTACCGCGCTTCGTCCCACCTTGCCATTTGCCGCATGCGTCGACCACAGCGACCAGTGCGTCGAGCATTTCCAAACAAGCCACGCAACACAACGCACACACAGCATCGAACAGCAAAGCCATCTCTCCACCTTAGTCGACACAGCCATGCCTCCCTCGATGGACTTGCACGAACAAAGCGCCGCCACCAAACCGTTCGCCAGCGAAGACGAGCGCCTTCCAGTCTCGATCAAACCTGCGTTCAACAACGTCGAGCTCTTGCCACCAGTCGACCAACAAGCATACTGCTATGGAAGGGGCTGTGCGCTCAACCGCATGGAGTACTTGGACGTGGCCAAGAAGGTCAAGCGCGACGGAACCAGCTACTACGTGATCGATGTGTACTTGCATCGCAGCGAGCACCTGCAGCGCGCCTCGGCATCTGCGTATAGCCCCACGGCAGCGTCGCCGATCTCGGTCTCGGATATGCGCGAGCTCATGCTCGCCGAGCGGGAGCCAGACTACCAGGTGGAGCATCGCTTCACTGCGTTCCAGGAGCTCAAAAACGCGCTCCAGCGAGTCTCGAAGCAACATGCAGACTATTGCACCCATTGCCAAACTCTCCACGCATACCTCGAGCACAGCGACAACCAGGCGTGGACGCTGAAGCGGATCCTCAAAACAGGTGCAGCGCGGCAAAAGCTGCTCTCCAACTTCATCAATGGCGTGCTGAGTCTGACGAGCGAGACCGAGTCGAACAATCGGTTCTGTCGCGTGAATGGAGACGTGACGGATCTGGTCGAACGGTTCTTGAGACGACGATACGAGGAAACCCTCGGCATTATTTAACATCGACTGCAATCGACAACAAGACTATCGCATTGCAAGTGTATTTATCGAAGAGCATATATATATATATGTGTGTGTTGGGACTCTCTGCAGTAGTGTTTTGAGGAAAAAAGTGAACACGAATGAAACCATTGCCTCACTTCAGTACCGCAATCCTGGATGCTTGTGATACGCACTTGGCTGCACCTTTGGACGAGATACATGCATCATTGGCGCTTTAAAAGTGTGCTAATGACCTCGCCATGCCGAGTCCTGCTTAAATAGAAAATCGTACAGCACTTGAGGGATCTTGTCTTGGCCGTCACAGAGGCGACCGTCTCGGTTGGATTTCACCAGATCCAGTAGCGTGTTGACGGATGCTGCCAGCATTTCCACGACTTTCTCCTTCGAGGCCAGCAGCCTCCGAAGGTTCGACGGCTTGCTGTCGCCCCAGACAATCTCATCAATCACACGCTGACAAAAATCGCACGGGGTGAGATCATGCGCATCATGCGCATGGTTGTACACCTCACCGCGAAGATCGGTAAAGTCGGAGTACTTTCTTTCAACACGGGCGACGGGTGTGTGGGAGCGTCCCGGAGACAGGGAAGTCCGCGCTGCTGGACCTTGTCTTGACCAGTTCGTCGGAATGCGGTTCTTCGACGTGTGCGCGTACACCTCGATCACATATCTCCGGACACCGTCGCAGCTCACCGTTCTCTTGATATGGATGCAGTCGACTTTCTTCAGCGCGGTCGACATTTGACTACGCAGGGATCCCCACTCAGGCTCCACTGTGGTCGGCGTCAGCGTGCTTGGCAACATGCTTTCGAGTCGGCGAGGTTCTCTGGAGGTATGTGGTCGTGTAGGAACACTGCGGTAGCAGGACCAAGCAGTTTGGAGTGGTGGTATTGTTTGTTGGCGAGTTGCTTTGACCAGAACGCGGCGTGTTCAGAAATGAGCGCTCTGGGTGGCGAGAGGCGCGAAAAGCAGTCCATTTAAGACGACCGCTGTGAACCCGCACTAACATCTACCATTCTGTCAGACGTGCATTTGCGATGGGATCCTGACCAGCGAGAACAACACGCAAACGGCCACAAAAGGGACAATCATCCAATCACAGCGATTTGATGCAGGCGGGACACTCGGTGCGACTACATTCGGTGGTGCTTCAAGGCTCCAAACACGAAGCCGTCCAAGCACAAAGGGCACACTGGTTTCTGATCTCGCCAGAAAGTCCACCACCTCATCTAATCCGACATGAATGACGAGGTTCAGAAAGGGGATGGGCAACCTGCCAAACAGACTGAGAGTTTAGCTCCATTTTCTTTGCTTTTTACATATCAAGACGAAAAATGCGCAAACATGAATAATCGAAGCACATGCTTTCAATGATAACGCGCTTCCTGGTCTCGAAAACGCGATGCAAGATGAGGTGAACGAACTCAGTGCTTGCAAGTTGTGACCCACATCCAAGCACCTGCAGTCCAAGCGACTTTTGCAGTGAGTACTAGAGCGCGCATGTTGGTTGGTTTTCATGGCGATTCCTGATTAAATAGAAAATCGTACAGCACTTGAGGCACCTGGTCTTGTCCCATACATAACCGCATCTCGCCGTTGCATTTGACCAAGTCCAGGAACGCGTTGACGAACTTTGCAAGCGTTTGCGCCACTTTCGCCTCCGAGGAGAACAGCTTCAGGAGACTTCCTGGCTTGTCGCCCCACACAACTTCATCGATGACGCTCTGACAGAAGTCGCACGGAGTCAGATCGTGCGCGTCGAACACGTGGTTGTACACTCTGCCGCGCAGATCGGCAAACTCTAAGTACCGTCGTTCAACGCAGGCGACGGGCGTGCGCACGAATCCTGGATCTTGCTTGGACCGGTTGGTTGGGATGCGGTTCTTCGGCGCGTACTCGTAGATCTCGACCACGTAAATGCGCGATCCGTCGCGGTTCACTGTGCTCTTGACATCCACGCATTCGATTTTCTTGAGCGCTGTGGACACTTGACTGCACTGGGAGACCTGGTTGGGCTCCAATGTGGCTGGTGTCAGCGTACTCGGCAACATCATCTCGTGAGTCTCGGAAGTGTTTTTGCTTTCTGTGCAGCTCACAGAAGTAGCTCGACCAGGACGTTTGGCTGGTAGTTGTCGGTGTGCTTTGCTCCGAACGTGGAAATTAGGAAATGAGTGCTTAGCTCGCTCGCTGATTAACTCAGCACGAACCTTGCTGAACCGATTCGATTCGATGCATCCAGGACAAAACACACTTTCGACAGTCATGCGTGCTCTTGCGAATAGGTGGAACATGTATCGTCGTGAGAGAAACCGGAGATGTCGACGAGAAGAAACACGGGAAAGGGAGGCAGAGCACAAGAGCAGGACACTCATCCAATCGCTGCGATTCCATGCAGCGCGCAATCTGCAGCGTGCACAGTGCGATAGCTTCCAGTCAGCACGAAACCACACAGACATTTGCGTCTCGCGACATATGGCAAAGTCGACCTTTCTGTCGCGGCCATCTCCAGCAAGTCGGCCATCTCACCTCATCCAATCTGGTAGGAATGAAGAGATGCTCGCTCATCTTGGGGAACCAACACTCACGGTGTGTGTGTGCAAGTGAAGCCTGTCAAACCGACTTTTCCGTCTCGATGCAGTCCAGACGAGTGCTCTCCGTGCTGGAATGCTGTTTCAACGAACCCATCAAAGAGGATAGCAACGATGCGTGAGACAAGGTCTGAGAGGGTGCAGTGCAGTGCATGTGGTCAGTTGCAGAACGTTGTTCTCTTATTGGGTGTGTGTTGTCAGAACCGAGTGAGTTGTCGGATGAAGGAGTGGACTCCAGCATCCATCCACTCAAGAATCCTTCTCTCTGAGATCAGTTTCGCAAAAAGGGGATGAAGATCATGCTGAGTTGCACCTGTTGGAAGAAGGAACATCTGGTGTCATTCTTGAAACATCACAGAAAGTGTGCATCTTCGCGCTCGCTTATCCGATTTCTGTGGTTCGGTGTGTTCAAGAGTACAGGAAATCCAGAAACGGATGCTAGTGGAGAGCAACGAATGAGAAGGCGATTGAAGCAAGGGGATGCATGGCGCGAGCGATCCTTTCTACACACGACTGCAGTCGCGTGCGGGTTGTCGCTACTGAAATGCACAGCGTTAGGTGGAAAGCGAATGAGCAAACATGTCGACGAGATGAGCAGACCTTCAAGGGGGGATACAGGATGACCGCGTCCAATCACTGAGGTTGGGGAGACCGCGTTTTGATGCGCGCAGTTCAAAGAGGACTGTGCTGAATGTCACTTCAAGGAGACCGAAACCATTTGGCTTTCATTTCCGTCAAGCGCAGACATTTCAGCGCTCTTTTGGGTGATCTGGGAAAGAAGAGTGGGCGAATCTGAATCGCAAGCCTTGCGCACGTCGTCCAATCTGCATGATGTGAAGGTAGAGAGAGACTTGTGGTCCATCCTCGTCCACGCAACAAACCAGATGCAGATCTTCACCTTGCCATACAGACTATTGGTTGTGCAAAGTGGATCCCTAATACAAGTCGCATTCTAAACGATATTGTCGTTCGAGACTGTGAACCAGGATGTGCGCTGGTCAGAACCAGCTGACTCCGCCACGTGAGCGTTCTGGTGGCATTAGAGGAAGTCGTCGCGGACAAAGAACGTCGACATCGTCGCAGGGGAAAGTGTAACGACAGATCGGTGTTTCAGATATTCGTTCATGACGGTGAGTAAATATGGCGCTTTGAGCACCTACTAGTTGGGATGTGACGCGATTGTCCATCTATGCGATCGTCGACTCGGGTTTGAAAAGGAAATCGTGCAGCACCTGAGGAGCCTTCTCTTGGCCAGCGCAAAGTGAAGCTTCTCCGTTGCATTTGACCATGTCTAGCAGCACGTTGACGGACGTTGCGAGCGTCTGCACCACTTTCTCCTCCGAGGCGAGCAGCTTCAGGAAGCTTCCGGGTTTGTTGTCGCTCCAAGCGACTTCACCGATGACGCTCTTACAGAAATCGCACGGAGTCCGATCGTGCGCCTTGTGCGCTTCGTTGTACACTTGGCCGCGTAGATCGGCGAACTCTGGGTAACATCGCTCAGTGCGAGCAACGGGCGTTCGCGCGTGGACCGGAGAGGATGAGTATACTGGCGGATCTTGTCTTGTCCAGTTGGTTGGGATGCGGTTCTTCGACGTGTGCTCGTAGACCTCGATCACATACCTGCGGAGTCCGTTGCGGTTCACGACGCTCTTGATCCGCACGCAATCGATTTTCTTGAGCACCGCCGACATTTGACTGCGCTTGGAGACCCACTCAGGCTCGATTGCTGCTGGCGTCAACACACTCGGTAGTGGGATCATGTGAGTCGTTGCGGGAGTGCTGAGTGGCGGCGTAAGGCGGGTTTATTGCTGCTATAGTCGAGTTTGCAGCTCCAGAACGCGGAACCTTAAGAAATGAAGACTGGAGAGGTAGAGAAGGCAGTCCGTAGGGCTCTAACTAGCGACTTTTCTGCGTGGTTTCACGGCTTCGAGTCTGCACGCGATCGCCAAGGGTGTCGTTACTAGGTGGGACTTGTATTCTGGTTGAGGGGGCAAAACACGGCAGCATGTCATCTCATCACCGTGGTTGATGAGGTGGAGTCGAAATGCAATGCTATTGTAGCGTTACGAGTCAACCAACTGGCTCGCTTTCCTAGTGCCTTGCATGGCGGTGCCCTGAGAGAGAGAGAGAAGAAGTGTCTATCGTTGCTGGGAGTTGCGAACCTCATCCAATCTGGAGCTTGGAGGACTGCCATGCATCCAGCTGCGAAGGTCACCGACCCATGCTACAGACTATTCACACCAATTGCTTCATCCGCTGCGACATGTCTCCGAGCTGAAAACCAGCAGAAAAAACCTATCAAAAACGAAATCCCAGCGACACAGACCTCTTCACTTCCCGCGAATGTTGTCGGATTGGACGAGTGCTTTTGAGTGATTGCATGACGGAACCGAATCGGAACGAGTACGCTGATACGTGTATATACAAATATTACTGTTTTCCGTGCGAAAAGAGACGCTGCTGTTGAACTCTTTCGTCGGTCCCTCAGCCATGGACACTCGTACCTCCTTGACTGCATCTAGCAGTCACGTCAATGCTGGTGTTTCGGTCATGGGTGAGGTGTGTGTTTGTTCGCTCGGATCGCGAAGGTTCGTTATCTGATGCTGCATTCCTGGCTGAACAGGAACTCGTACAGGACCTGAGGAATGTTGTCCTGGCCGCCACAGAGTCGACCATCTCCGTTGCTTTTCACCAACTCCAACAGCGAGTTGACGGATTTCGCGAGCATTTGCATCACTTTCTGCTCCGCTGCGATGAGCTTGAGGAAGCTTCCGGGCTGGTTGTCTCCCCAGACGATCTCATTGATGACCTCTTTGCAGAACTCGCACGGGACCATTTTGTGCGCCAAATGCGCGTGGTTGTACACTTTCCCGCGCAAGTCAGCGAACTCAGCGAACCTCCTTTCCATCCTTGCATCCGGCTTTCGAGAGCATCTGGGAGCAGAACCGCCATGAGACGAAGGGGAAGTCGAAGCTGCCGTTGGAGACAGAGGTGGGTGTTGTCTGGGACGGTTGGTCGGGATGCGGTTCTTTGTGGTATACTCGTAGATCTCGATCACGTAGTAGTGGATGCCCTTGCGATTGGTCACGCTTCGGATGGCAATGCACTCGATCCCCTTCAGTGCCGCAGACACTTGACCTCGCTGCGAAACCCACTCCGGCACCAGCGTCACTGGAGTCAACGCCTGCAGTGGACGTCGACTGCTGATAGTTGGCAGCGGCATCTTCTAGCTGCAGCGATACGTCTTGGCAGATTACGTTCTGTTGCACTTGCTTGTGACTGTGCGAGTGGAAATGACTCGCGGGTGCGTAAATGTGCACAGAGAGAGAGAGAATGAGACAGACACACGCGGGAGAACGAAGCGGGTGGTCACAAAGATCGGCTGTGTATGCGCTGTCAAGGAGACGATGCAGTAAGAAATGAGTGCCATCGCAATGGCCGAGACATGAAGACAAACCGCACTGGACCTGCCTGTATTTCCAGAACAGGTGCTACCGTCCAGACAATGCAGCATTGATAAGCAGGCAGTCTCGACCGCTCGTCAGCCAGTTTCTGAAGTCAGTTGTCCGCACCGTAATAGGTGCGAGCGATCCAGCGCAACGCGCACATGTCGACGAGAACACGTGAAGACCGAACAACTGGATCAACGCCAAAGCGCACTCATCCAATCACAGCGAGCGGAGCATGTGAGTCTCCAGTCGCTTCAACGTCGAGACCACAGGACAGGAAACGATGCGACGTCCATCCCGCAAAAAGTCCATCCAATCAGAAAGAGAGAAGCAGCGAAGGATGAGTGTTTGTAAACCACCTGGACGCACCAATAGCACACTGGATTGGACGACCATGGCATTGTGTGAGGGTGTTTGCTGTTGCGAGATCGTTGGGATATCTTGCGGTGATCATCTACTCGGGTTTGAGCACTCTGCATCCGAGACTGTCATGTGTCGCTCTTTCATATCCACGCCAAACTCTGCACTGAAAAAGACACCGCAGAAGCCTCAGGAATCGGAAGCGACTCCACGGCGCCAACTTCAGTTTTGGTTCGTTTACAGACGATCTTCGCTTCTTTCTCTCGTTCGGAAAAGCAGCGCTTCAGTGCAGTCCAACCTCAAATCGATCGCGTCACAATGGTTGCCTTGCATCACATGCACACCAATTTGAGATTCATGTGACATGGCGTTCCCCCCCATCTGGAGCGAGAAGGTGAAAAGGAAACGCGTGTCCCTCAGCCAACCAGCCCGACTGGCGACCGGATTTCATATCCGCATTGTACCAGCGCATTCGCATTGCATGCACATGCATTTTGGCTCACCCGACATTCGCCTGCGTCAGGTCATCTGAACCGAATCTGAACTTTTGACACCCGCGACGCACTTCCCGCGACGCACTTCCCGCCATGCACTTCCCGCCATGCACTGCCCGCCAGTCGATCGACGGTGAGACATTCGCACGAAGCGGTTTGGACGGTTGGGTGTTTAGATGAGACAGAGGGTGTGATCGTGGAGGAAGACGCTGTAGACGCCAGCGAATCCGCCTCCGTGATTGGAAGACTGGCAACCTCTGTCACTTGAAGCTCCGTGGGAACGGCGTGCTGGAGTGCCTGTCTCTCGCGACCAATAGGGTGTGTTGACGGCAAAGCACCGGCCAGCAGAATCTTCTCTTAGTCAGTCGTGTCGGCGACGACGGATCCTCTCTTTCTCTCTCTCTCGTCTATGCCCGTTCCTGTAAGCAGGTCGCACACGATTCACCAGGTGTTTTCGCAATGGGGATCATCGACGCTTTGAACGTGAAAAACACGACGTGCTTCGCCTTCTCTATTCAGCCAGCACAATGAAAGCGCGTGGAGTTCCAACGCACTCATTCCTGAATCTTCCTCGTCCGACAGCGATATCGCCTCACACCAATGATGCTTCAGCCACTTTCGACCGCGCCAGCGCGTCCAGTGCTTCGACCGCCAATGCTGCATCGCCATCACGCCGAGCCAAGTGCCGACATCGTCGCGGTTGCTGACCCAAGAAACGCGATGAGCGTGGTCCTTGAGGTTTACTTCCGAGCAGTGCCGAGCGCCATCCCTGCCACAAGCAGCACCGCCAGCTTCGTGTCGACCGATCTGTTGCAATCGCAATCGCCATCCGAGTCGGTCGACGAACCCAAGCCGGACTACAAGGTCAAGCGCTCGCTCGCGGACTTGAAAAAGCTGCGCGCAGACATCAAGCTCTGCATGGGCAAAGGCGAGCATTGCCACATGTGCAAGAAGATCGCTGCGTACATGACCTACTGCTGGGAGCGTCCTCGTCTTCTCAACCGCGCGTGGAATGGTGCCATGAGCTTCCAACTGGAAGTGCTGTCGAAATTCCTGAACCAGCTACTCCGTTATGCCAGCCAGCTCGGCGTCGATGAGCCAGAGTCCTCGGTGTGCCACTGCAAGTTTGGCACCATCGTCAGCACGTTCTTGCAGCAAAGCGCCGAAAAGGACGTGTAAGAACGTTTCCCAGTCCAAGGTCAGCATACAGAGAGAGAGCAATGGGATCGAGGGATTAGCGATTCGTTCTCCTCTGTTGGTAACGCTTCGAGCGTCGTAGTCGCCGAGACGCAATCAAGATTTGTGCACCGGTCCGAGTGGAGTGGCTGCCTAGACAGGTAGCTTGAACCCGACAGCTTGTTGGTCCACCCCAGAAAGTCTCTGCCAAGGTCCTAAGGTTAAAGCTAGGACGACTTTGGAGTCGAAGTGCCAATCCGCTCAGGGACCACGCTCCCACAAGCATGCGATTACCGCGTGTGGGTTGTGGTTCCCGAGAAGGTTGGGTCAAAGACATCAACACGGAGCGCCAAGTAGAAAGCTGCGAGGTGCAAGCGCCTAACAACTAAAGAATGCATCGTGCAGTCCTGTTCAGTGTACCCTGTGTTTGTGTTCGATGCAAGTGTTGTTGCGCGTGTCCGGTACAGAGTACCGCACGTTGGAGCGTAGCGCAGAAGCCGAGCGTGAACTGCACAAGTCGGAGCGACTCCTGCATCCACAGAGTGGGATAAAGTAGGAATGGTTCAGCAAAATCCAATGCGTTAACCTCCTGATTTGATGGTTTACGCGATTATAGGTATTTACACAGTGGTGGCAGATCTCCAAAGGTTGAGAAGTACGCTCATCCGCTTGAGAGTAGTCCGATTTCTCTGAGACGATCAAAACTTCTGGATGGACGGCGTTCAACCCACCAGGAAACGTTGTGTCCGAACCATAAAGCATCCTCACTGGATTCAAGAATGGTACAGTATTTGATGCTTCGTGCGTTCACTTTTGACCTGTTGCGGTGCAGGTATGTCGTGCATCCCACTTACGCCTTCGAATGCACCCTTGTTTGGGTTCACTTGACTCCGTTTCTCTCGCTGCTGTTGGCATTACTCGTTTCGATCGATAGAGCGCAAGTGCGAGAGCAGCGACACCTCTGCCAGCACACAATGAGAAGTACGCTTCCCCCTCTCGCCGTCCTCCCAAGCCTCCCATGCACCCGCCAAGCTGAGACCACCACCCAGACGAGTGGTCTAACGAGAGTTCGCGCGAGTGTGCATGCGTCAGACCCTTTGAGCGCGATCCTGACGGTCTCACTTGGCACGGATGCAATCTCCAGCCATTTCGCCTCTTCCGCCTCGAACCAAATCGTGTTGGCATGCTCGCTGAAGCAACTCCGGCGACTGCGTGCTGGGGTCCAAGACTGCGTTGGACGAAAGGGCAAACACTGCAAGCAGTGCACGCTGGTCGCGCAGTACCTGCGAATGTGCTGGGAGACACCTCGCTTGGTCGTGAGTAGCTGGGCGGACGGCAAGGCGTGTTTGCGCATGAGCGTGCTCGCGCATTTCTTCAACACGCTCTTGGGTCTTGCGGACAGCGTCATCACACAAGAATGCGAGTGCGTTGAGCACACGCGCTTGCTCAACGTCATCATGGGGTTCCTGCAGCCAAGTGACTCGAAGGACGTGTAAGCGAGTAGGGAAGAAGTAGCGCTTGTAGCGTGATAGGAAAGCATCCCGTCGTGTTGCTTTTTACAAATCTGAAACCTGCTGGTGCATAAAGTAAACATATATATTGGAGCGTGAGCTCGACTCGAATGCGTTCGCAGGATCCTCAGTCCGTGCCATGCTGGTTCCGATCCGTGGACTCGCTCGAAGGGTCTTTCTCGAAAAGCGGTTGGAAAAAGGAGTCCACGATGACGCCGAATTGTTCGTGGCAACCAGCAGCATCCGGCGCGGCAATGTCGAGTTGGCTCGCGAAGCGCATCAACTGGTGAAGGAATCCCGTGAGAACGTCGAGTCGGAGACGCATTGCGCCGTTCCATGCGCGAGAAAACAGTGGGGGACGCGTCCAACAGTAGGTCATGTACTCCGCGACCTTCTTGCACACAGCGCAGTGGTCTCCCTTGCCGACGCACGCTTCGATCTTGGCTCGAAGTTGCTTCAAGTCCCCAAGCGACCGCTTGAGTTCGTATTCTGGCTTGCGCTCTCGGAGCGTTCCTTCCGCTTGCTGGTCCGCAGAACCAGTCGCAGAGGAAGAAGCAGACCCAATGTGTTCGCTGTTGCCTGGGGAGCTCCGAACGTAGATCTTCAACGTGGTGGAGAGTGCATGGTGCGTGTCTGCAACCGCGACAATGTCAATTGCTCGCTCAGGTTTCAGGTGGCGCGCGACGGGAAGGCGAAGGATCGGGTGCACGGGGACGGGCGATAGTGATGCCAGCATCGTTGCGGTTTGGATCAGCTGATCGAGGGAGCTCTTGACGACGAGGAATGGTGTGGAGTGCGCTGTAAGCGGTAGATTGCGGACTGACTCGGTCGCTCTTTCCGTTTTTCACCCGAGGCACCAAAGCGCGCGTTCGACACAGCTCAGTGGGGAGGCTTTTCTCTTCTTGTCCTTGTGCGCATTCTCCGATTTGCATATTTCGGCACCGGGACACACCACGTTTCGCGCTGCGTGTCCAGCTGTTTCCACACCTGCACGTCGAGCAAGCCATGTTGGCAACAAGTGTCCGGCTATGCACCGCTCGCAAGTCGTTTGTTGTGCTCATGAGTGATGTTCTCCGAGTGTTTGTACTCTTCCAATCGCGCCAAATGACATGAAATCCCATGCAAATAAAGCCACTTGTTGACAGGTTCGCTTTCTTCAGCGTGTTCTAGTTTATGCGTGTGTGTGGGTGACATTGCAGTTTGTGCGGGGGAGGGGAGGCTTCCTGGTCTCCTACAGAAATGGAAGAACCAAGACTTCATGGTGAGATTCAGCAGTGTGGACGCATGCAATCTGCCCAAGCACTCCCGATCCTGATGTGAAAAGCCTGTGTGGAAAAGTGGAACATAAAAAGCCTATTCCTGTGCACCAGGATTGCTCGAGGGAAAGAGACTCTTCAAAGAAGAAGAGTCGCAATCGCTGCGAGCTGAGCTGCGGACACTGTGGGGAGAAGCACTGCGGAGATTGATCCTCACACGCACGACCACCTTCGTGCGGACTGGTTCGAAAACTGCCTTCGCTGGGTGCGTGGAATGGTCTCTCGAAGCACTCACTTCTTAATTTGCTCAGCTAACACAAGCATCCACACCTTCGCGCCACACCCAAGCAACACACAGCAACATGCTCCGAGGATCCCCATACGCCACCGCTGCCGCTGTCTCCATCGTCCACTCGGGATCATTTGACCCCCAAGCAGTTGTGCGTGCGCTCGAAGACAACCTCGAACTCTATGTCCAGTGCGCTCGCGACTCACGGGACCCCGTCGGTGTGACGCTGAACATCTACACAGCGCAGTCGCTGCTCGCTGCTCGTGCAGCTTCGCCATCGTCAGAGAAACTGCCGCCGCCGAGTCTCTCCAGCAAATGCACATGGGCGAGACTCAAGCAACTACGTGGGGATATCCAGGTGGCCGCTGCCGACAGTCATTGCCGCAAGTGCGCGCAAATTGCAGAGTTCATGGAGCACTGCTTTGAGCGTCCTGCTGTGTTCGACCGCGCGTGGAATGGCGAGATGGCTTTGAACGTGAAGAAGGTGGCTCATTTCATGAACACGCTTGTGCGACTGGTATGCGGACTCAACGACGACAGTGCAAATGGTTGCAAAGAGCACGAGAGACTTGCCGCCATCCTATCGACTTTTCTAGTGCCGACCTCAAAGAAAGAGGAATAAAAAGCAGAGCAATGTTGCCTCGAATATACGCATTTCTGACCTTTTGTTGAATGGTTTATCTCGTCCCAAGATCTCGTTTCACATCTGCCTTCGTTGAATGGCGCTTCAGTCAACCACTTTTCGTGGATTATGCAGGTTGATGTTTCGTTTCCATTCGCGCAAGCCAACGTTCTCAACAAGCGACTGGTTCTCTCGACGTCTGAAGATATCAGCGAGATGGACGTGAGTGGTATGCAATCGCACGAGCGTCTTGATTCGCCGATCGTGGCGATCTCTGCATCCCCTCGCACTCAAGAGCAAGGTACAGGTTTTATGCAGGAAAAGACACATTCGAGCAAGCCGAGTCTTCAACAAGTGGCTGTTTATGTGCACATAAACAGCCACTTGTCGAAGACTCGGATTGCAACGTACACATCCGATGGTGAGTCTTCGCACAGCAGCAGGACACAGGTTTGCTTCCTGTTGCGTCGTGGCGCATGGATCCCGCTGTTGCTTTGAAACTCTCCGATGGTCAATTGACAAGAAATTGCGACGAACCAACTCCGTAGTCTGCTTCGTGACATATAAAATCCATTCACCTTAGCTTGCCACAAGACTCAACCTACAAACAGGAGCATCGATGCGGGGATGTCGTCTATCCACTAGAAACTCCGCGATAACCTGTGCATAGTCACCGCCGAACGATCAAATTCTCTTGGAGGAGGAAATTGTGGAGCATTTGAGGCACTTTCTCCCGAGCCGAGCATACGCGGCGACCAGGGGTAGATGGACCGGAGATCAGCTGGAGTATCGCATTGATGGACTTTGCAAACGATGTCATGAGTTCTTCTTCCGAGATTGACAGCATGGACAACGCGCTTCGTTGGGAATGTCCCCACAGTGGTGCGCTGCTGAGTGCGTGGCAGAAATCACACGGGATGATCCCATGCGCGCCTTGCACTTGGTTTTGCAAGTGACTTTGCAGCACAGCGAACTCGGCGTAGCGTCGATCCATGCGTGCATCAGGTTTGCGCGACTCGCTTTGACGAAGAATCGGACACCCTGTTGAGAGAGCAGCGGGATCGTGACCACGATTGTTTGTCGGGATCCGACTATTCGGGGTATCGTAATAGATCTCGATCACGAACATTTGCATCCCGCATCGCTTTGCCGTAGACTTGATAGCAACAAAATCGATCCTCTTGAGTCCTCTGAGCATCTCGTTGTGCCTGGATGTCCACTCGGGGACAACCATTACAGGAGTGAGCGCTTGGAGCTGGGGGGATCGAATACTGGACAACATGTTTGCTGGAAAGCGTGGCGGAGGTTCACGCGATGCGCGGGTCAGCGATCTGGGAAGAGAAAGCAAATGCCGCCGAGTCACAGCGAATGGACTTGGTCGGGACGAAACACGGCTCGTTCGGAAATGAGCTCGTCCATAGTGGGTTTCTCAAGTCGCTCGCATGGCAATCGGGTATGTACTTCTCAAGTGCTCGCGTTGCTGTTTCTCGAGAAGATCAACAGGACGCGACATCGTACAGAAACGACTCTTTTGGCCACGGCGAGATTGCTGTGCGAACGAAAGAGTGGTATGTGTCTCCATAAGGAGTAATTTGGGTATTCTGGATACAAAGTGAGGGGCAACTCACATACCTACCGAGACATATTAGGTGAGACCTGCGGCATTTGCTGTGGGATGGATCGAGCCATGTCTCCCTAGGACTTGCAGTGCCACAATCTCAGCAGGAGCCGAGGGTGTTTCTAACGTAGCATCGAATCCTCCCCATGTCCTACCGCCTGAGCTAGCTCTGGCGAGTAGAGTGCACGCACCAGATTATTACCACTCATCGATCGCGACTCATCGGCACCCTACCAAGAAGAAAGCACGACGCTGGCTATCAAGGAGAATATATTACTATCATTTGTTCCGCTGCTGAGTGAGTGAAAAAGTGTCCAAAATCGCACGCGATAGTCTGCCCGCTGCTCCTTCTTCTTAAATATCGTCATGCAGGCGGCGGGGAGACTACCATTCGCGAGGCGTCTACTTCTAGTAGTTTTAGCGAGAAAGGAGGCTTCTTGTCTTTCAGGAACATCACGGATGCTCCTCACCTTCACTGAGCACTGTCGCTGGTCGCTGGCTGCAGGAACGCAAACAGGAGCTGTGGGATTTGCTCTTGACCCTGGCACGTGCGGCAGCCGTTGTTTTTCTTGCTGCGCAGCGTCATCTCCATGAGCTTGTTCAGAAACTTGTCGAGGATGGACGCGATGGTCTTCCGTGTAAACAACACGTTCATGAAACGCTTGGGCTGGCTGCTGCTCAGCAAGATCGCATTGACGACGTCATTGCAAAAGTTGCAGCGCAGCAAGCTGTGACTTGTCTGTGCCTGGCGGTAGATTGTGCTACGCAGCTTTGTGAATTCCGAGAAAGTTCGTTCAACCTGGAAATCGGGTTTTCGATCGGATATGAAGAGTGCTGCGCTGCTGCTGCTGGTGTCACAGTCGCTGCTTTCGAGGAAGCTGTACGGCCGCTTGTTGCGGATGTTGTTGGTTGGAATGCGACTCTCGGGTTTCTGGAGGTACACGTCGATGACGTACAAGGTCGTGCTGTTGCGTTCAACGAAGCTCTTGATCTGAATGGCGCCGATCTTCTTGAGCGACGTCATCGTCGCCACGCCTTGCGAGTACCTCTCAGGAAGCATATCGACGGGCGTCAACGCCTTGAGGCAGCCACACGACGGCTGCTGCGTTGGGGCGATTGTATCAACGTTCTGGATCATTCTGCTTGGTCGGAGTGAAATGGGTTGATTCTTGCTCTTTGAAGTTGGGAGCGTCTGGCGAAACCGATCAGCAACTCCGTTGATGCTGGTGTGGCTTGCGATTGAGAGAGAAGATTGGAAAGTGAAGGGTCTCTCTGTCTCAGTTCGCAACGTTCAGTCAATCCGTGTGCCAAGTGCCATTCGCAATCACTGACGTTGGCGGGACTCGGAGCTGTCTGAACCAGCATTCACGATCAGCACGACCACACACACCCTCACTCTCTCTCTCTCGACCTTTTTCATACGCTTTTCATTTCGCGATCACAAGTTGACACCCATCGCATTCACATGTAGGGTTTCTTTTGATTGGTTCGCAGCTGATGACTTGGCGAGACCGAGGCACCTCAGACGCACAGGATCTTTCGGGGTCATGGTGCACGAACCGACTTTCACTCACACGCATTCACGGGTAGCTCGATCCGGTGCGGATTGAGCAATCAACGGACGTTGCGTGGGCGATTGGCTGGCGTTCGCGCCTTGCTCACAAGAAAGAGCATCTGGCTCCGAGCTTTTCGCTGAATGCGTACGCATGCGAATCATCCATCTTCAGAAAAGACCATTTCGCATGCAGGATGGAAAACATAGACAGGTCGTGGATCGGTATGTACCGATTCGTCCCGTCGATCCAAATGCGACAAGGTCAGAAGGTCCCAATAGCACCCACCCACAATGTTGCTCGAAGGGAGCATTGTTCACACTCCTGCAACCCACATACGGTATAGTATACAGCACCCTCCTCTCGCCACTTGACTGTCTCCCAAGCAGCGAAGCTCACACATTCACCAACTCGGTCTGTCGCAGCAACAACACGAGAGCGCCAAAAGCGAACGTCCTTGTGCGCTTGAGAGAGCCGAGCGTCTTCGTCCCGCAGATGAGATCCATTTGCAAATGAGACATGGCGACGTCAGCCACAGACATCAGAGCTCATTCATCTGATCTGCGATGTAAACGATCGCAAGACAGCGAAGCACAATCGACATGACCCACAACGATAATAACTTCGCCTATCTTCGGAGACATCTGTCTCATCCAAGAAGCACCATTTGCTGATCAAAACGCCAAGCACGCACTGTGGCGTTATGGATATGCAGTCCAAGCATCCAGCGCTCAATGCGATGGTCGCATCTGAAAGTGGTCACGACCCACGAAGTGA
This sequence comes from Globisporangium heterothallicum, assembly GCA_023334155.1. Classification (NCBI taxonomy): domain Eukaryota; phylum Oomycota; class Peronosporomycetes; order Pythiales; family Pythiaceae; genus Globisporangium; species Globisporangium heterothallicum. The sequence continues at coordinate 101,971 of JAASGH010000028.1, read as the reverse complement.
GCTGTGGTGAGCAAGCATCAACTATTTAGACAACCATGCTGCGATTAGGGCAGGTTTGATGGCAACTCTTCGAGTGGGCAGTCAAATCCGCATGCTCCTCTATCTCGGCAGCATCCCTTTCCATTCAGGCAATCACACTTACGACCGCAACATTCTAAAACACGCGTACTTTACCGCGCTCGCACGGTACCCTCTCCATCTCCCTCATATTGGATGTGCTGAGCGTGTGCGTGGCACCAAATGGGAAACAAGCACTACAGTGCACGCCCACTTGCGTCCAGTCTCGAGTACTCCGCGAACGATATATGTACGCTGATTGCATCCCGATGCCAAACGAGAATATGCAGTCGTAAACCCCTACCATTTAGAACCGCACCAAAGTCGAGGACTTCAGCGGCAGTCTACTGTACGTCGATTGAAGTTCGAGTGGGATGCTGGAGCACACTTTCGAGATGCGCTCGCTCATCCACTCCACGCGCAACGTGATGCGTGGCCGTCGATCGCACGCAGCAAGCCAGCTCCAGCTCCCATCGCGCAAGGCAGGCAGGACCTCGACGACCACCTTCAGCAGCATTCGTTGATTTGCCAGGTCCTCCTCGACAGGTTTCGGTTCTCTGCCTCGCTTCAATCGTACGTATTAATTAATCGATCGATTCAGAAATGACCAAGGTCTGGTATGCCGGCGCTCTTCTAATGGCGCTCGCCGCGATTGGGTCGAGTGGACAGAAGGCTATCTGCGAAGATGCTGGCACTGGGACGCCAAGCCCCACCGCGACTCAAGTCCCGACTCCATCCCCTGCTCCGAGCAAGAACCGCCCAACGATTGTGGGTCACCGTGGTGCGCCAGGGTACCTCCCCGAGCACACGATTGAAAGCTACACGCTCGCGATTGAAATGGGCGTCGACTTCATCGAACCGGACCTCGTGATGACCAAAGACGGCGTGCTGATCTCTCGCCACGAGCCAAACATCATCGACACAACCGACGTGTCGGATCGCCCCGAGTTTGCTGACCGCAAGAAAACCGTGCAGATCGACGGCATCCCGTTCAGCGGCTTCTTCGTGAGCGACTTCACGCTGGCCGAGATCAAGACGATTCGCGCGAAGCAAGCGATGGCGGACCGCGACCACAGCTTTGACGGGAGGTACCAGATCCCAACGTTCGACGAAGTGATCGCGTTGGCCAAGTCCAAGTCAAAGGAGGTTGGCCGCACGATCGGGATCTACCCGGAGACGAAGCACTCGACGTACCACCGTAACTTGGGTCTTCCCCTCGAAGCGAAGATTCTCGAGACGCTCGACAGGGCCGGGTGGAACAACGCGGAAGCTCCCGTGTTCATCCAATCGTTCGAGCAGAGCAACCTCAAGGAGATCCGCAAGGAGTCGACGGTCAAGCTCGTGCAGCTGGTCGACGCCTACGGTGCCCCATACGATTGGACAGTCAGCGGACGCCAAGGTACGGTCTTGGACTTGCTCACGAAAGAAGGACTCGATGAGGTCAAGACGTACGCGAATGTGGTCGCGCCGTACAAGCGCCACTTGGTCTCGCTTCGCGGCGCGAAAGTCGATGCGTCGGGCGTCGTGGTCGATGTGGACGGCGACAAGCTGGTCACTGACTCGGACTACTACACCTATGTCGACAACACGATCATCGAAGACGCTCATGCGCGCGGTCTCCAGGTGCATTCGTGGACGTTCCGCGACGAAGGTTACCGACTCGCGCAAAACTACTCGAAGGACCCGACCCTCGAGTACATTGACTTTTTCTCGCGCGGCATCGATGGGTTGTTCTCGGACAACGCGAAGACTGCGGTCGCAGCCCGCAAGACCTACTTGGGCAACTAACTCACAACGACGCTCCAGCGTGCTGGTTCGCAAACCACGTTCATGTACGAACGCGTTATAAACATCGAAAACACAAACGAGTTGATTCCAGATGGGACAGCTCTGTTGCCGCTGTTAGTTTTCCTACTCTACTATTCGTTCTCGCGGCAATGCAATGGCATCTTGAACCTTTTCGCGAATAAATAAATATACAGAAGCCTCGAGTCTCATTTCCTAGTGGTGGAGCATTTGCGTGCGCTCGATCACACTCATATCTCGACGAATGAATCGGTCCACGAGTCGTGGGATGGCCTCGTAGCCGACACACATCAAGCACCCTGGCGGGCGTCGACCGTTGCTTTCGAGACCGATCGCGAGCGTGATCGCTCGATTCAGGAACTCCGAGAGCACGTGCTTGCGCAACGTGCGACCGGCAAAGAGTTTCACAAACGTGCGTGGTTGGTTGTAGCAGTGGAACAGGAACAAGCGGAACTTGTCGCAGTAGCTGCACAGACCAATGGGCTCCTGCGTGCAGTACTGCAAGATCTCGGCTCGCAGCTCGTCGAAACTAGTGAACCGTCGCACGATCTTGAAGTCTGGTTCGGGCAGTTCGTTGTGCTCGTCCGAGGCGTTCAGGTGCTTGCTGCGCTGCTTTCGGTGGTTCTTGTTCTTGCTGCTGCTGAGAAAGGTTGTTGGCGACGTCTTGAACAAATTCGTTGGGATGCGACTCGTGATGTGTTTCAGGTACACATCGACAACGTAGTACGTCACGCCGCGAAATTCTTCGACGCTGCTGATCTCGACATGGTCGATCCGCTTCAAGAACGCCAGTTGCACACCAGCTTTCGGGTACCGTTTCGGCAGCAGGCACCGCGGATGCAGCGCTGGAATACTGCTGCTTGGACAGCACATCGTGGCAACTGGTTCAGGCATCCTGTCTTGCATTTCTGGCTGGGCATGCAGAAGACTCGCTTTCAGCAAGAGGGGGCAAATTGGACTATGATGGCAGCGAAAGCATGCAAGAATCACCGATGGAGCGCCAATGGTTTCCTCGTGTGCGACTGAATGTCGCATTCGCAAGCCGGACAGACGGAAAAGAAAAAGAAACCATAAATTTTGAAGTGGGTGGTGCAACACTTGCGATAGATTCGCTGTGAGGGGGAGGTTGCACACAGACGAATAGGATTGTACTGTAGGAAGATATTTGACAGGGAGAGAGCAGATTCCAATAGTGCCAACGAGCGTGTCCATCCGCATGCTAACGGATGCCATCAACCTGTGAATGCGAGTGAGGGAGAACCCACTGACGCGCTTCCATCCGTTTGGCGGACACACACCTCTCCAGCAGCAACAGCGACGTGGCTGTCGCGGATTCGTGCGCGATGTCGCGAGCTCTTTGCGATCGATCACTTGACGCTTGTTAAGAAAGGGTGTTGTTTTTGATCGAGGGATGACATTTCACATGTGACAAGCGAAACGGTGAAAAAAGCGATATAAAATGAGTGTGTGTGCGTTGAAAGCAAAAAACGGACAGGAAAACGATGATTCACTTCACGAATGAAGGACACCACTGCACTCTCGTCTTTTACAGTAAGCGCTGCTGCGTTTGGTGGATAATGAATGAATCCTGTCCGTTGCATGGTCGGCTCTCAAACTGTGCGGCATCGCTGTCGACCAAGCAGCAGTGTGGCAGACATGTCGCGCTCCTGCTGCTCTCAGCGCTGACCATGAGTGCTCTGTATCCAACCGAAGCGATCCCAGATCCTCTTGACCTCGCTGGTCCAATGAACGTCTTGCATTTTACTTTCGATAGGGTCAGCGTGCCACCTTTCCTGTTCTGTTTCTCGAGGATCCAACAATTATACTCGTCGAGCGGTCCAGTGGCACGCAGCAGCTCTTGGAATTTTCGAGAACCAGTGTTGCTGGTCCCAGCGTCGGGCTGCTCTCGGCAATTTTTGGTGTTTCTCCGAACGTGGAAGGTGCTCATCTACCGGTCATATCCTCGGAGAGCATCCATCTTCCGCTTTCGATCTCCTCATGGATAGTCGCACACCCAGATGGCTCCCTCAATATTTACGCTTTCACCTGCGGAGACAACGAGTCTTGCGAATGGTAGTCCACCACCAGATCCTGTCACTCCCCCTCCCCTCCCCAGCTGCTGTGTCCGTATGGCGACGATTTCATTTGTCGCTGCTGCTCATCCAGACTGTGGCTCGATAACCAGACCCACTCGCCACTGTGTCAGATGGCTAACAAATCTCCTTCTCTGTGCAAGCACGTCTGCGGACCGCACAGTGCGATCTCGCACATATGGCTACCACTTTCGTGTGTCCCAACGCATTCAGCTCAATCGCTTATGCCTGGCGTCGTGGGTGGTACCTAGAGCATTCGCATGGAAGGAACTCCATTTTATCTGCGAAATGCGTTGCATTTGCATACGATTCAATCGAACGGATAGTCACGCTTTCATGTCGTGTGTACACGCAGCTTTTAGTCCGTTACGACGGCATATGCAGCATGCGCTCGAGACACACACAATGGAGGCTGAGGATGTCGAGCCAATGTAGTATTGATGTGCGAGAGCGCTTGGGGTTGAAAACGGAGTGTATTTTCAAGTGGTTTGCTGTTGGGTGTTTAGAAATATGTTTTACATAATAACTAATAATTCGTGGTGTTGGGTCTACTTGTGGGCTCTAAAATCCGAACAAACCAGATCTCGGCGGGAGGGGAAACATAAATATATATACGATCGTGTTTCTTTGCTCCCGAGGACGGCTTGTTCGTCTTCATTTCCACTCGATGAAGAAGCGGATTCGCGTGTGTGTGTGGTGACTCTTTATTCGTCGTGATCTTGCAAGAATCGTTCCATAAGCGACGGGATGACTTGGAACCCTTCGCATTGGAAATCGCGCGGACGCGGTGTTTGTTCACAGTTGCCGCCCCGCGCCAAGCGCACAAACTCATTGCAGAACGTGGTGAACAGCTTCTTGCGCATATTGGTGCTGGTCGCGAGCTTGACGAGCAAGCGCGGTTGCGCGAGGCTGTACACGATGTAGTCCATGAACGCATCGCAGTACGCGCACTTGCAGCCGTGGTTCTTCTGCGCATACACCCACACCTGATACCGGAAATCGGCAAAGTCGGTGAATCGCTTCTCAATCTGGTAGTCGGGTTTGGCGCGTCGGCAGTGCATCTTGCTTTGTTGTTGCTGTTGTTGTGTAGAGGAAGAGGAGGAGGAGGTTGGTTTCTGGTTCGTCGGGATGCGGTTCGTGTAGCGCTTGAAATAGACATCCAACACAAAGTACACGACGCCATTGCGCTCCACAGTCTGGTTGATCTCGATGGCGTCGATCTTCTGCAGGAACGCCAAAGGAGCCGATGCGCGCGAGGCACGGCGTGGGATGAGGCACACAGGCTTCAGTGCCGGCGTGCTGGGGATGATCGTAGCAGCAAGAGCCATTGGGGTGGTAGGTTGGTGGTGACGTGTGGAGCACGAGGCAAATGGGATAATGGAAGTGGATCGGCCGCATTCGACACACATATGGGAAACGGCGAGCGAGATCCCAAGTCGCATCGTCCCAAATGTACTGGAATAGCTTCGACGAGCGTATCCTCGCCGATTGCGAGCAATGTCGGGCAATCTGTGTTGTGCCCTTTGAGGCGACCTTTTGGGCAGAAAAGAGCCGTTTCGACCTCGTCGCGTATGGAGTCCCACCCGACAACACATCTAGCCAACCACCGATCTTCCGAAGCAGCAGCAACGACTCTCATTGGTGGATAATGTGCAGACAATGTTCAGCGAAGAAGGGGGATGGGGAGAGGATGGGTCGACTCTGATTCGGAGTTTCCACCAATGACATTTTTAGCAAGTTTCCACGGAGACCCCTGATTGGCTCGTTCGGCAGTCGACTCGGTTGTCCACGGTTGGGTGAAGGGGAATGCAGATCGGAGCACTGGCCAGAATGCAGCACAACTTCCAAGATCGAAACCAACGACTGGGATAAAAAAAATCGGCGAGATTTCCCTGCCATGCCTTTCCCCATGTCTCCCTCCATATGCTGAGCGCGCCGAGCTAAATGTCCCAATGCCAATCAGCATTCGCCTTCATTGCGCTTCCATGCTTCGTGAGGTCCAGCAAACCAGTCTATTGTGGAGAAAAAGAGTTTTGGCGCGACAGATCCAGCTCAGGAGAGGTATGATTGGGGTCGCGCTGGAAAAGCCAGAGACGAGTTAATTCTGCGGGTTTAGTGTGACACCACCCCACTCTGTCTCACACGAGCAATACAGAGGGCGGAAGAACGCGGAGCGTGCACCACACGAAACTTGATCGCGTTGCCAACAAAGCGCAGCGCGCATACACTGCGCCTCGCTCGTGCGGGAATGTGAGGAGCTGCTCCGCCAGTCAAAGCAAGCACAACATGACGACACGGCACCAAACCGAGGAAAAAATGGAGTTGCTGGCTGCCAGGTGAAAATTTTGGACCCCACAGTACCCAGCACGTTCATTCTTTTCCTGAAATGCATAAAAACGAGAAAATGCGTCGCTGCAGGAGCCAATGCCAAGCTCACACGTGGGTAGTTGTCAGGCTGCACCCGTCACAATTGGCACTGCGCTACGTACAGCGCACAATGAAAACAACGGAAAGCAAGAAAGCACAACTGCATCGCTGAGCACAATGGCGTTCGAATCAGAATCATTTTTCCGCTTGGATGAACACGCTCTCATCTCCCATTGCTGACCATACTTTAATCAAGTGTACCATCTGTGTGGCTCACATAGTGTGCATGAAAGCTTCTTTTGTTCGTGGAAAATTTTCGCGAGTTCCCAGCTGGTCTGTGTTGTCGCACAGCATTCGCGAGCTCGAAGCGTGCAAATGGTGGCGGCGAAAAGGTCGGAGAGATTGCGACTAGCAGCGAAACTATCTGAAGCGACCTTCGCGCTTCGATCGCCCTTTTCCACCTCGATGCTTTGGTCGTTCCTCCTATACTTAATCGATTCGTCGAATCCAATACCATGGATCAGCACACTCGCATCATTCTGCGGCAACTCGCTAATCACATTTGCCTGGATAAACCTTGCGTCTTCGGGATACCCCTCCGCAAACTCGGTTGTGTCAGAACTGTTGGAGCCCACGACTTTCTTCTAGAGTACACTGTGCATTCGAGGTCCAGCCTCGTTCGTCCACGTTGGAACCGCTCTCAATTGATGCTCGCGAAGCCACTTCGAGGAGGGTAACCTCTTGCGTACCCGTCCGGTTACCCTAGCATCTCAGCGACCATAACGAAAATGTCAAAGGGATGCTTGGTGTGTATTCTTACAAAGTACTCGGTACAAATAAATAAAATAATAACTAACTCTGCTGCTTACGCAATGGTGTCGACGCTACCTTCATTTCCGCCTGATGAAGGGTGGGGCTTCGCTTGAAACTCGCTCGATGCATGGCTCGCAGTCTAGTTTTGCTTACGGAAGAACCGCTCCAGGTAAACCGGGATCACTTGCGAAGCCTCGCACTGGTGCTGACGAGCACTCTGCTCGCTCTTACCGGCAACTGCAAGGTGCACAAACTGGTTGCAGAAAGTCGTGAAGAGCTTCTTGCGCGTGTTCGTGCCCGTCGCGAGCTTCACGAGCAAGCGCGGCTGCGCCATGCTGTGCACGATGAAATCCATAAACGCATCGCAATACGCGCATCTGCAACCGTGGTTTTTCTGCGCATGCACCCAGACTTGGTATCGCAGGTCGGCGAAATCCGTGAACCGCTTCTCAATCTGGTAGTCAGGCTTCGCGTGGCGGGACACCATCTTGCGCTGCTGCTGCTCAGATAGCGTCTTCTGGATGGTTGGGATGCGGCTCGTGACGTGCTTGAGGTACACGTCCAAGACAAAGTACACGACGCCATCGCGCTCAACGGTGCTGTTGATCTCGACGGCGTCGATCTTGTCGAGGAACGCCAGTGGTTCGTGGGCAACCGATGGACGGCGCGGGACAACAGACACAGGTTTCAGAGCGGGGACACTTGGGATGATCGAAGCACTAGCCATTTTCGTTTGCGCTTGCATCCTGTCGCGGCTTTCGATTCTTCGGTTTTGGAGAAGGAAGTGGATTGAATAATGAGCGGATCCACTGCCGTTTCTTGCTGCCATGCATGCTGTGCTGCCATGTCTGCTGTGCTCAACAACAACAAAGGCAACCTTGAGCAACCCTGTGCAGAAAACAGCCGCTCATCATGTTTCCGAGATGGTTTCAGCCAATGGGAAGGCCGAAGACAAGGAAAGGCTCTGCTATTGGCTAATAACACGCTGATGAGCGAGTGATGCGATTGGTTAGTTGGTGTGTCTGTCCCGCATCTCGAACAGGGCGGACACAACCTGTTGTTTCTGAAGGTCGGAAAACTCTTCACCTCATGGAACAAGAATGCCGACGACGGCGGTCCGCAAAGTATCGATACGTTGACTGCAATGGTTGGCTGCAGATGCGAGTGCGCCAGTGGTATGCACAGAGCAGCTCCTATATGTCCGGGTATCAAACCCAGATGTCCCATTTCGCTTGCTTTTCTTTTCCATTCAGATCCCTATTGTGAGGACGAGCGAGCTGTGGTATGAATAGAGCCTTAAGCGAGACACTTGGTGACGACGCACGCAGATCCAGTTAATGCTGCTTTTGATCGTTCATAGACCAAGCGTAACCGCATCGCTGTCGTGCGATTTTGGCACGCAAGTCGGAGAAAGCGTAACCCTCTGTAACCACAGACATGTTATTAGCGAATCGGGGTTTCGACGACAAAGAAGGGGTTTTACTGCGGTTGTCGCTTAAAAAATAGTGGCTGCCAACACACAGCGTAACCTCGTTGCGTATCGGCAATGCAACGACCTGGACTTTTTGTTTCGATGTGGTGCGTCACCAAACGAGTCCTCGAACTGGTTAACGGTGCACAAAAAACACCAAAAAAGTATCCTGGTACACCAAAATGTATCGGAGAACCTTCTGCGGCTGTCGTGAAGAATGGCGCCACATCTGGCGACTGAAGAACTGCATGATGGGTACGCTTCTTCAACAGTCGTCAGCCGATCACTACGGCACTCAGTTGGGTTCAACTTGGATCCATCGAGGAGATCTGGATACGAGTGAGCCAGTGCGCGCAACAGACCGTGCTTGTGCACGCAGCGAGAGACAAGTGTCGGTCGGCATCCAACAAACGCAGAGTGGATACATACATTCGTTGCGCTGTTTGTGGGGGGTGCACTTGCTTCGTCCGTATGCAAGGTGTGTCGTAGTGTAACCTCCCGTTTCGTTGAAGAATTGATGAACTTGGAGCGCGAATCAACATCGCGTTCTTCAAGTGCGAGGGGAATGCGGACTGCTTCCGCTTGAATGATTTGTTGGGGTTTGGGGGATTTCGTGCGTGTCGAATGAAGCGTTAGACAGGAGCGCGAGCGAACCAAGCGAATGACGTCGACGGCAAGCTTCGCGCATTCGCAAACGATGCAAGTGCAACTTGATCCTGGCGCATGGACACCTGCGCTCCATGTGAGAAAACGTTCCGAGAAGGTTTTTTGTCGATGTAAAGCAAGTCCAGAGAACCGCCTCTCGCAGCACACTCATATAATTTGATATCGTCCTTAAACGAAAGTCCACGCCGAATCGTTCAAACCGTTCGCAGCAGATCGATTGTCCTGTCTACACTCTATCCCCTCCACAAATCGATCGATCCCGAGCATGTGCTCCAGACAAGGACTCCCAGAATGCAGTTTTAGGCTCACCACATCCATGTCCTAGACTAATAAAATGAAACGCTCACCACTGTGCGCCTTCACTGTGTAGCCCACACTATTTACATTCCATCATCTTTAGCAGCCCGCATTGTAGTAGCGCTCCGAGTTGAAGTGCGACGCTTCGAGGCGACAAATCGCATCCGCCCACATCGAGACCCTCACGCATCGCCAGGAAGCCATGCAGCAGCCGATCCCCGTGCATACCGCCACACCCGGTGCTGCTGCGGTCGCCGTGGCGCATCGGACGTGGCAGAACAAGACCGAATGGGAAGTGCTCGTGGAGAACATTGCGCAATCGCACTCGCGCCTCGCGTCGGGGATACAACTCGCGATCGAGAAGCAGTGGGGAAACAACTTTGCAGGTACTCTTTGATGTGTGTATATACACACCTTTTCTGCATGTGATCGTTGGATTGCCCTCACACTGGTCAATCGACTCCCTCGCACCTCATCGTTGTCGTCGCAGCGTGCCTCCAGGCGTATGCGACTGCAAAGGAGAATGAGATCCGTGGCGTGTGCAGCTCGAATTACCAGGAATTCGTCGACTCGATTGAAGAAATCGTGCGCATGAAGTCCGACGTCGCGAAGCTGCAGCGCGACATTGACCGCTTCCAGCATGAGCTCGCGAGCGCGACGTCCGGGGTGCTCACGATCCACGATTCGCTGGATGCGTGCTACCAAGTGCAGAAGAATATCGACGAGTCGATTGAGAAGCTCCAGCAGTGTCAGCGGATTGTACGGTTGGCCAGCTCGCAACTTGTGTCCATTTGTCTTTTCGCGCCTGTTTCACATGTGGACTATCGCTTTTTAATGGATGCTTTTCTGTGTGACGTAGGCTGGGTTAGCGACAACCATTGACATGTACATCCAGCAAAACAAGCTATTCCATGCACTGAAAGTGCTCGAGGAGCTCCGAACAGAGATTGCGGGTTTCCGGGTGAGTGTGATTTGTTCCCCCACCGAAGTTATCGTGTGAGTTTGCTACCAGTGGGCTGGAAGCTCACGAGAGGTCCTATCTCCAGGGTCAATTGTTTCCACAGCGGATGAACGATTGGATGCACATCGCGATGGAGACAATCAAAGAGGAAGCGAAACGAAGTGTGTCGACCTGGTTAGAAGAGATTCGAGCAGCGGCATTGGTAGCGAGATGCATGTTCCATCCATGTCCACTGCTATTGACAGCATCCACCTAGGTTGTAACTCCTACTTCGATTCTGTTTGTGACCTAGCCTATTGGTGAGTTTGCCATCAAACGGTTTGAAAATCAGGTAAACGAGCAATATTACGAGCACGATATACTCGAAAAATGCGGTCTACCGTTGACGACATCGACCGCCCGAGCACCTGGGACGCCAACCGCAGCGCAATCGAGAGGTTCAGGACTCCCGACCACTCCTCGTGCATCTGTCGCTCCCGCTCTCGGGTCATCGTCAGGAAAGAGTGGTGGAGACGACCTCCCGAAACTGCCATCTCTGAAAGTGCTGAATTCCGACGCAGACTTGCTCCGCGAGAAAAACAGCATCCATGCTGGATACATGAAGAAAACGCTGGACCATTTGTCTCCAATGCTTCGGATATTGCATGTCTTCCGAGTCATGAATCAAGTGCCTGAACTTGCAGCTTTCTACAACGCAAATCGATTGGTAAGAGAAAGTGCATTTCGCAGGGAAAATGTTGCCTGCTAACACCTGTGATTAAATCTACCATTTGTGCTTTCAGCCTCAGCTCCAACTGCAGTCGTTCTTGACTGGTGATGTGGCGATGATCACCCCGGAAAAGTTTGTCGGACAGCATGAGGAACTTTTCAAGAAGTTTACCGGTTCGTTCTGCTTGGAGCATTTGCTTTGGAGGTATTCGAATGAAGCACTCCTCACCAAGAAGGAGATCAACGGGATCTTCCACCTGATCGTGCAAAGTCTCTGCGGAATCATTACGGCGTCCATTCTCCGAATCGAAAACCCGAAAACTATCCTTGATATCAAGCGAAGTGCCATTATGTGCGCACGCGCATTGTGCGATGAGGTCCACGAATACAATCCTGCGTCAATATTCGACACATTTCGGCGACTGGGTGCGCATTTTCGGCACTCCATGCTTGCTGAAACAACCAAGTGAGTAGAGAACATGTCGGACATGATGTCGCTGGTCCTAACGCAAGATATCCCCCATGCTATGCAGGAAACTCCGTGAATTTATGACCACAGACACGTTTGAGCATGTTCGGGTGCCGAAGAGAGATCTATCGGAGGTACTCAACGTAGAACAGTCCGCGTTCCTGATCTCAAGGCGTGACTCGCTGTTTGTGATCTGTACTACGGTTAGGTCCTAGCGTTGTGTGGGATAGAAGGTCAAGAAGAGAAAATGCTGAAGAACGTGGATCTCGCAGCTGCTGTCGTGGTTTTGCCACTTACTGATGTACTCGGCATACTCTTGTGACATGGGACTTCGAGTGATGCGGACAAAAACTAATGCTCTGATACGTGTAGGTTGTCACAAAGAGCTGTAGAGCCATTGAATCGCTCGTCCAGATGATGTACGACTACGAGCGGTAGGTGATCATGTCGACTTCAAGAATTGGTCGGGTTTGGAGTCAGCATGGATGTGTCTTGTCATTTGTCCAGCTATTTAAACATCAACGACTGGGGGGATGCCGTTCGAGATGACACAATTGAAGCGCTCGGCTACTTGAACGATGTGCTGAACGAAGTGATCGATCAGCGATCTGATCTGCAGGTCTCCATGGTATGCTGTCGCGTGGAACACTTTGCACTGCGATGCATGTGCATGGCGTCGTCATATTGAGTGTGTGTGTGCACAGGTTGTGGTCATCGGGTCGAATGCGTCTTTTCTCGCCTGTGCATGCGATCACTTTGAGCAGGTAGTGAAAGTGCAAACGGAGGCGTGGGAGGCTCGGACGTACGGATACAGCGTCAACAACACTCTCCGCAATCACCAGCTGGTGAAGCCAAACTCCAATCGCTTTTTGTTGAGCAAAGCTGGCGCAAAGAAAAAATTTGAAAGCACCATGACACGCGCACAAGACATGGTTTGTGAACTCATGGTACGTACTGCACACAAAAACAAACGATCGGGTGACCAATCTTCTGAGGAATAACCACACTATTCGGGAAACTCTCCCCCGCGTAGCTCAAGAAAATCGACGAGCTGCTCTCTTCGTTTTACTACCTCAACTGGGTGCCTGCCGAAATGTCGCTTCAACCAGATCCGTCGATGTGGGATTTGATCAACTACCTCAAGGTCACCTTTTCCCAGCTCTCGCAGCTGCCGACGGGTGTTCGTGAAGCCATCCATTTTGCGTCGTGCATTCACATCTCCAAGTCGATGGAACAGCTTTTATGTGGCGCGACCGTGAGGAAGTTGAACATGGCCGGAATTGCGAATTTCAAGCGCAACTTGGATGCTCTATTGGACTACATCGGCACCATCGAGATCCAGCAGCTGAAGGAGTGCTACCTCGCACTGACGCAGCTGCTCGAGCTGCTGCTTTCTGGCCAAGCTGACAAATTCCTCGATCCTCAGCAAAGGTGCGACAGAAACGCGCTGCACTGCCACCACGACTCTGAATCTAATGCCTTTTTGAACGCAGGGAGGCGGGTAAGTATTCGCATTTGTCGGCGGAGAGCGTAGCAAACGTACTGGAGAAAGTGAAAGACACAAAGTCGTCCAAGCTTTGGGGATCGTCCTCAAGCTCGCAAAGCACGCATAAGAAAACCAGTTTGCTTGGCTCGGTCGTCAAGACCCTTCGCAAGTAATCTGTTGGATACTTTAAGGATAGGTGGATATGCTGTAGGTGTCTATTATGAACTTGGCGACTCGAAATTCAGATCGTTGAAGAACTGTGCGCGCGCATACAATCCGTCAATGAACTTGGTTCTCCTAGGTCGATCAGAGCACGCAGCTGCAGCATCCAAGATCTCCCGCAGAAATCCTACACTGCTCTCTGAAGCAATTCGTGGATTCGCAGCGAGGACTGCACCATGTCTGCGAGTTGCTGCTGCTGGGTTTCAAGGTGGAGTCGAGTGATCTCGTCCGCTCGACTCACGCCAGCGAGGAGGTTCCCGATGGTTGGCTCTCGCTCACCACTCTTCGCTATTTCTTCAGCGCGCAGTGAGATTTCGGAGTCGCCTTTCTCGGTCTCGGCAATGTGTCGCACCAAGTGAAATGCACCGTCAAGCAATGCATCCTGTTTTTGCGTTACAGCAGCTTTGTCGGTATCATCGTCTTCTTCTTCAGCAGGTTCCTCTTCTTCGCGCTGTTTCGTACGACGGCGAGATTCGTCCAATGTCGCCGCGAAGATCTGGCGGAACAAGGCATGGGTTTGCGCGGGATCAAGATTTCTTCCCGTGGTGCTCATCCTGCTCACCCCACACTCCATCGGGTATCGCTTGCGAACCCTTTCTAGCTTGTCTTTCGTCGCTCTTTCGGCGCGCAATACCAGGACAAAGTCGTCAAAGCAAAGCGCGGCTTTCATCCAGCGTTTCAAATGGCGCAGTGTGCTTGGGATTGCAGCAGGTTGCAAGCTCGCGCCATTTTCGAGGTTTGTCCGCACTTTGGTCGCCCACTCGCGGTCTCCCGGTCGCTTCGAGAACTGCTGAACCGATCGCACGATCGAGTGCTGGAATCGTCCAAACAAGTCGCTCGCTTCCCGCTTCTCCAAAGCAAGAAATGCGTCCACGGAAGTCACCTGCTTTCGCGCTTCAAGCTCGATCCAGAGACCGTCAACGACAGCTTTCACCATATCCTCCAGAGATCCAACAGCGTCAACACGCAAGATGCCTCCATCTGCAGTCAGCGGACGCTCAATCTCGGAGGCGGTGCTCGGGTCAGTAATTGGCACAGACATGTTGGCATTGCCTATTGATATGCTTCGCCGAGACGAAATGTCGCTGGTTTCCGCTTGAGATTGTGACTGGGAGGACCGCACTGCAAATGAACGCGACCGAGTCAAGCTGCTTGTGCTGCTCGTTCCACGTGCACGCTGTCTGCAGGCTACCAGGACGCGAAGGAACGTCGCGATGCAATTCGCTGCGTCACTCAAGCCCTCCAGAGTTGTCGACACGTTTTCACAACTGAACAGGTTTGGCGCCATGACAACTGCGAGACTCTGTGCGGTCATTTTGTTGACGGAGCTTTTCTCGACCACTTCCAGCATGTGATCAAGCAGCCAGTCGAGAACTGCGCGTTCCTGTTGCGGTAGTTTGCCTAGCACTCTGGCCACTTCGGTGCTCACAAGTTCATGACTGCTGCTGTCGACGCTGCTGATGTCTGCGAGATCCGCAGACGCACTGCTCGACCTCCTCGCATCCAGAGTCTCCAGCTTGGCGATCGCGCGCAGATCCCTCATGTCCAATGCGGAGAGCAGCAGCGACGGCAGCTCTCGGAGCCACTGTTTGATCAAGCTCGCGTACACATGCGGGTCCGAGACGCGCGTGTGCTCCACGCTGCCGCTGTTGATGGCTTTCCTCACGCTTTGCACTTCGCTGTGGTCGGGTGAGACACGGTAAATGTACTTGCACACAAGTCCGTCGCGCTTGACAAGTTCTCGGCGAAGCATGTGCAAAAGCGCCGGCACGCAGTCGTTGCGATTCGTGCAGCATCGCATTTGCGCCAACGGGATCCCGAATTGCTCGTGCAGAATGACCCATTCTTCCGATAGTGGAGCACCTTCAAAGCGAGCCTCCACCGAGTTGAACGTGACGCACACGTCGTGGGCTACACGGAAGGGAGCGCCAACAAAGTGGCCGCTAGTCGACAAGGAGGATCGCGGGAGACGTGTGGACGCAGTCGTTGAAGTTGTTGCTGGGAATGACGCAGATTTGTTGCGCTCGTCTGCTGCTGGGACTCGCGGCGTCGCGTTCTGGTCGCTGAGAAGATCTTGCTCGATCCGCTGGTTTCCACCTTCGTCTTGAAGAAGCTTCGTGAACAAGCGCGTCGATGGCGACGACGAGATCGAATTCAGCAGCACATTCACCCTCGAACGCGAAGACTGGAGCTCGGAAAGTGGATTTTGCCACGAAGACGACACGCTCGAGAGATTTCTCGGTGCTGTCGTGATAACGGAGGAGTGTGGCACACATGGTGGTGGTGATTGCTTTTGCTGCTGCGGAGGTACTGCTGGAGCTGGTTTAAGCGATGCGCTGCTTGTTTCAACGGAAGTGTCGAGGTTGCTTCCAATCGAGAAATCCGTCGACGCTCGGAAACGCTCTTCTGTGTATTTCTTCGACTTGTGCAAGGGGGACGTTGATACCGTTGGCAGCAATTTGAACTCGGTAGGGGGTTGACTCCCATTCGTAGCTGCTGCAGTTGCTACGGTCGATTGGGTGCGAGGCGAATGCTGAGGTGGTAGAATCTTCATTTCAGAAGGCAACTCGACCGACTCGCACACGGAGAGCTGCAAAAGCTCGTCGCCCGATATCATGGCTACACTTGCGTGTGTGCTTGGAGACAGCGACGTCGATCCAACTGCTGCTTCCGCTGGTTGTCGGAAGTTGAACGTTTCTCCAACGACAGCAGAATCCCTTTCATCATCGCCATCACTACTGCTGCTACTCCTGCTGCTACTCCTGCTGCTAGGGACGTCATGAAGGTCCATATTGTCCCCATGCAGGTCGCTTTTACTGGACAGTACAGAATCATCGTCGCTTGCATCCGAAGTGTCGTCATCGAGCCGCGAGATGTCTTCCGCGATACATCCCCCCTCGTCCTGGTCACCATCATCCACAACCTCTGGGTATCTCGGTGCGAGATTGGCAGTCACAGAAGCTGGCGGATCCCGTGCTGGGGTCGACGCAAGAGTGAGATCATGCGGCAGCGAAGCATCTCGAGGGTGTTTGCTCTCACCTGTCTCGAGCACCACTGCTGCTGGAGACGCTGAAGCGGAGCTGTCAGGGACACACAGCGACCTCGCTTCGTCGGTGACTTCGCGTTGCTTACTTTTCTCTTCTTCTTCTTTTCCTTGTAGCTTGGTGGTGGCGACTCCACCACCATCGCCTTTGGAAAAGATCCACTCGATGTGGTCCACGGCGCGAATGAAGCTATGCTCGAGACACTCGAGTGCTGTGGGACGCTCCTTCGGGTCTTTCTCGAGACAAAACTGCAGAAACTGCGAGAACTGCGGACTCCACGCACTTGGCGTCTTCAACTGCGGCGAGGGATTTCTTGGGATCTGGATCAACACCCGCATCGGGTGCTCGTCAAAGAGTGGCGGCTTCTGGTCCGCGAGCTCGATTGCCGTGATGCCGAGCGACCAGATATCGGATTTGTAATCGTAGTCGCTGTCCTGGATCATCTCGGGACTCATCCAGTACGGGGTGCCCACGAACGTGCCGCGGCGGGACATTGTATCGCGCAATTGCGCCGAGACTCCGAAATCCGCGATCTTGACCTGTCCCTTCGACGTCAGCAGGATGTTGCCCCCTTTGATATCGCGGTGGATTTTCTTTTTCGAGTGCAAATACGCGAGTCCATGCAGCGCACCACGCATGATCACGGCGATCTCGTGCTCTTGCACTCGCCGATGGCGACTCACGTCTCCCACGGATCCTCCGCCGCAGTACTCCATGGCCACCCACAGCGCGCCGTCTTTGTAGTACGCGCCGTAGAACGCGACGACATTCGGGTGGTCGCATTCGCGCAGAAACTGGATCTCCTTGCGCACATTCTCAATGTCTTCGCCTCGTTGACCCGCTTCCAGAGCCACGGGGATTACTTTCAACGCCGCCAGTTTCGACGGATTGCATTTGTAATACGCACGAAACACACGGCCAAATGCGCCGGCGCCTTCTTTATTCTGGATCTCAAACACGTCTTCTGGGTCGACTTCTTCGAGACCGAGCGACTTGAGCACGGGATTCGACGCCGATGAGAGCGCGTAGTTGGATTTGCGACTCGAGCTCCTTGCCATCGCAGCCGAAGGGGGAGAAGAGGGTGACGACGATGTAGGCGGTTTGTCTTGCGTCTTCTTCATGGCGTGGTCGCTTGCTTGCTTGCGATCGTGATAGGAAAACCAAGCGCTTCGAAAAGGACTGTGACCAGCAACCAAGTCAAAAAAAAAAGGTCAAACCGTCGCGCCACCGTTTTGCATACAGAGACGAGATCTTTCGACCACAAGAGACTCAAGGATAACGGAAAGTCAAAATGGGACAACCAACACATGCATTGAAACCTTCACCAGCGCTTCTCATTCAAAGGCGCATTAAAGGAAGCAAACCTCATCCTACTCAAAACACACAAACTAGGCACAAATCTGTGCAAACTCACTTCAAAGACAAACGATCGAGGTGCGAGTCCAGAAAGCATCCACGGCAGGTTAGTCCACTTCTTCGATCTTGGGACCTTCTTCGCCAGCTGCTCTACCACCTGGAGCACCACCAGGGACACCACCACCAGGAACACCACCAGCAGGAACACCACCACCAGGAAAGCCACCAGCTTCCGACGCATACATCTTCTGCAAAATCGGATTCGCCACCGCTTCCAGCTCCTTCTGCTTGCCATCAAACTCTTCCTTTTCGGCAGACTGGTTCGCGTCCAACCACGCAATCGCCTCGCTAATCTTCTCGTCCAGCACCTTCTTGTCCTCTGGCGACAATTTCGCTTGGATTTTCTCTTCTTGCAGCGTATTGCGCAGCGAGTACGCGTAATTCTCGAGCGCATTCTTCGCTTCGATGCGGATCTTGTTGCGTTCGTCTTGGTCCTTGTAGCGCTCGGCATCGGCGACCATGCGGTCAATGTCTTCTTGCGACAAACGTCCTTTGTCGTTCGTGATCGTGATCTTGTTCTCCTTGCCCGTCGACTTCTCGACCGCCGACACGTTCAAAATGCCGTTCGCATCGATGTCAAACGTGACATCAATCTGCGGCACACCGCGCGGCATTGGGGGGATGCCATCCAAGTTGAACTTGCCCAATGAATGGTTGTCGCGCGTCATCGAACGCTCGCCTTCGAACACTTGGATCAACACGCCAGGTTGGTTGTCGGCATACGTCGAAAACGTCTGCGACTTCTTCGTCGGCACCGTCGTGTTCCTTGGGATCAGCGTCGTCATGACGCCACCAGCCGTCTCGAGTCCCATCGAAAGCGGCGCGACATCCAACAGCAGCAAATCCTGCAAACGACTCGATTTGTCCGATCCGCTCAAGATAGCCGCTTGCACGGTCGCACCAAACGCGACGGCTTCGTCCGGGTTGATCGACTTGTACAGCTCCTTGCCGTTGAAAAAGTCCGTGAGCAGTTGCTGCACTTTTGGGATCCGCGTCGAGCCACCGACCAACACCACTTCGTTCACTTCGCGCTTCGAGAGCTTCGCATCGCGCAACACGCGCTCGACGGGCTCCATGGTCTTGCGGAAATAGTCGGTGCACAAATCTTCGAACCTTGCGCGCGTGATCGTGGTGTTGAAGTCAATGCCGTCAAACAGCGAGTCGATCTCCAAATACGCCTGCGCCGACGACGACAGTGTGCGCTTCGCACGCTCGCACGCCGTGCGCAAGCGACGCAGTGCGCGCTGGTTGTTCGTCATGTCTTTCCGGTACTTGCGCTTGAACTCGGCGACAAAGTACTCGACCAGGCGATTGTCGAAATCTTCGCCCCCCAAGTGGGTATCCCCGGCCGTGGCTTTCACTTCAAAGATCCCTTCTTCGATCGTGAGCAGGGAGACATCAAATGTGCCGCCGCCCAAGTCGAAGATCAGCACATTGTGCTCGCCGCCTTTCTTGTCCAGCCCATACGCGATCGCAGCGGCAGTGGGTTCATTGATGATGCGCAGCACGTTCAAACCGGAGATCACACCGGCATCTTTCGTCGCCTGTCGCTGCGAGTCGTTGAAATACGCCGGCACCGTGATCACGGCGTTCTTGACCTCTTTCCCGATGTAGGCTTCCGCGATCTCTTTCATCTTTATGAGCACCATCGACGAGATCTCTTCCGGCTGGAACGTCTTCGTTTCCCCCTTGAACTGCACGACAATCTGGGGTTTGTTGTCGGCGCCGGCGACGACTTTGAATGGCCAGTGCTTGATATCGGCTTGCACGACCTGGTCGTTGAACTTGCGGCCGATGAGTCGCTTCGCGTCAAACACCGTGTTGTGCGCATTCATCGCCACTTGGTTCAATGCAGGATCGCCGATCAAGCGTTCTGCGTCCGTGAACGCAACGTAGGATGGGGTCGTACGATTGCCCTGGTCGTTCGCGATGATCTCGGCGCGATCGAACTGCCACACCCCCACGCACGAGTACGTCGTGCCCAAGTCGATGCCCACAGATTGGCCGGTCACCTGACTCTGCTGGTCGCTCATTCTCTTGTCTTCAACCTCCTCTTCTTTCGTTCTTGCGCGCTTCCGAGTCAATTTGGAAATGTCGATGCATCACGACGGAATATGCAACCACTGGATGTGCACTCGGACGGTGGTGAAGCTCTCATGCGAAAGGGGAAGACACCGCGTTCGAGAAGCTTCCCAAGAACCGCAACAACAATAACAAGAGCAACAACAACAAGAGAGAGACTCCAACGGGTGCATCAACCATTTGAAAAACAAACAGGTCGCAAACGGTGGATGCTCTTTGTGCTGCGATGGAAGAGTCGAGAAGCAATCTTAACGGTGTGATCTCCCTTCTCGATGAACACAGTGTGTGACTGCCGATGAGAGCGACCGGTCAAACTTGATGTTCAATCCGCCTTGCGGTTGGGACTTGGAATTCGGGAGTCTCCCTCGGCTCAGTGACCGAGTGCGTGGAGCCATCTCCATCGACAGTCTTCGTCCTTTGTGTCAAAGAGACGCATTGCCGTTCCCGATTCTGCTGCAGCATCCTCGTTTTCAGTGTGAACGTCGCTCCTGGAAGCAAAATAGTCATGAATGCTGCACAGACAGAGAAAACGATGTCATTGCCATCCAGAACCTCATATCCTTCACACACAATGAAAAAAAAAAAAGAGTATCCAACGAATCTGATTCTAGATCCCTCTTGAACGTGATACGAACACCATTATCAGAAAATGTCGAGTACGAGAGGAAATGCGTCCCTTTTATTTGCGATTTGATTTGACTGGACAGGAAGAGGCGTTTCTCAGATGTTGATGCACAGCATGCATAGAGAGCGATGGTCGGACACCTCGTGTATCCGAACCGACGAGTATGGCACGTTTTAGCCATTATACACAGGTATTCCACTCTGTATGGAATGCAACCTAAGAAGGCGCTTGCATCGGAAGAGGTATTTGAGCGAGGGAATCAGATGCAGCCAGGCGCTAAGAAAGCAGACGAGGCAACGAAACGTCTGAGATTTTGGTCTTTGGGTTGGCTGTAACGGCTTTCTCTGGGCTTTTCTCAACCCGTCCACTTTTACGAAAAACAAAAAAACAGAAAGAAAACACATACTCCAAAAGGCAGCGATTTAGCAGTCAGGAAGCGTTCTTTTAGAGAATGGTCGACGGAGCTGCTCTTGTTGCTTTTGCAGGAACAGGAGAGCTCAATGCGCGCGCGTGGAGCTGCGAAATTGTCGTCGCAGACAAGCTGGAGCAGTCGAGTGTGTGGTGCTTGTGCTTCGAGAACCTCCGACTGACACACCGCTTCCATCCTGACGACGACGTCGACTGGTTGTGTGGGTCGGTTTTGTCGAATTGTAAACGCTGGCGACTGTCGACTCTTGCTGGAGATCCACTCTCTTTGCTCATTTGCTGCTTTTGTTTCCATTTGGTTGGAGCTGTCGATCGTTTTCTTTTTTGCAGGAGCGGTGTCGTCAAGTCGTATCGAATGACGCAGACGAACAAGAAAAAGGGGGTATTGTTGGACACCAAATCTCCTTCTCCAAACACTCAAAATCCTCGACCACGAATTAGCTCGTCTCATGGAGCGATTTAGCGCATGGTTTGGAAAATCTTCTCGACTATTCTTCCCCAAATGGTCCCCAATCAATATGCGATGTTGCTGCTGATCTCCGTTTCAATGAGAGATTCGCCACACGAGAACCGATAAGCTGTATGCTGTGTCATGGTGGCAACAGATCGACTCAACCCAAGTCAGCGACTGGATGCGCCAACAGGTTGCTTCGTTCCCCACTCGCTCTTTTGAAGGCAAAACCACCACCTTCGACTGCAGCGGAAAATGAAACCCAAACTCAGAAGAGAACACGCCGAAAAACGCTCACTCTCTCTCACTCTCTTCCCACTAGACACGCGTATCATTTCCATTCCACTTCCCCCCTTCATTGATTGATTTACTCGCTTCCTTGGTCTCTCTGTGCGGCACTCGTCTATTCTAAAGCGGTTATCAGATTCCCTCCCTCCCATCACTCAACTCCATTCATTCTTCCAGCGATACACATATATTGGATCCATTCGCCAAGCGCATTCGACATCCACTTCCTTCCTGCAACTTCCATCAGAGGAAGGATCTTGCTTGCTCCCACCCGAGAAGATCGCATTCGCCTGCTCGGAAGAACCAGTCGGTGCGTCCCGACAGAGAGGTTTCCTCCCCTCCTCCCACACCATCTGGAACAAGAGACTGGGCAACTCTCCGCAGCAGCTCCGCCGACCGACACCACTCAGACACAGACTCAGAAAAGCTTCCCCCTCCTCTCCTCTCCTCCCGTGCTGCCCACCGATTCATTCAGCATTCCATACACGCGGTAAGAAGCGTGTATATATATTGCGTCCTGCATTCCCCAGACCAGCGAGAGAGAGAGGATTTCGAGAAGACAGCAAGCGATCCAGGATGCTGGACGAGGAAGCGCGCCGTACGCTTGAAGAAGAAGCGATTGCGCTCGTGAACCTGAGCAACCCGATGGCACCGTTCCTGCGCCAGCCGCTCCACAACGTTGTGGAGGTGCGCGGCAACGAGCGAGACGACGCCAAGACCATGGTGTTCATGGCCACATCGTGTGCTACGACCTCTTCGTGCCAGAGTCGGTATGAGAAGCAGCAAGAGCAACAGGACTACCGCTTGCACCAAGAGGACGCCGTGAGGGTCACACGTCTGCAGCAACCGCCGTCAGCGGCGAAAGCGAAAGCGAAAGCGAATGGCGAAAATGGCGGTGCGATCCACCCACTGCTGCAGATCAAAGCGAACCTCATTGCGCGACGCGACGGAAAGTTGGCAGCGACGGCGCGGAAACTGCGCATCCGAGCCAGTGAGGACGGAGGAGAGAGTGAGAACCCGGTCAAAGACGAAGAAGGAGGCGCGTTCTTGTCCTTGGACGTGTATGTGAACGGCGCAGCGAATGGCGACAGCAGCAACGATGCAGCGCGAGCAGAGACCAGCGACTTGAAACTCGCGCCGAACAGCAGTAGAAATAGCAGCAGTTCTCTGAAGCGAAATATCAGCACGAATCACACGGACGAGCTGTACGCGCAGAACCCGGTGCTCTCGGAGGACCAGCAGCAGCTGGAGGCGATGAACGGCAACATCTCCATGAAATCCCTGCTCGTGACGCTCAAGAAGCGCAAAATGAACCCGGACACCCAGACAGAGAACAGCTCCGAAGCCGACGTCGCTGCGTCGAAGCTGCCAAGTTTCCGTGACGTGTTCGAGTCGCCTCGACAGCCGCAGGGATCCGGTGCTGCTCCAGCCTCCTCCTCATCCTCTACTACTACTTCGACAACTACTACTACTGCTACTGGTGTTGCTGGAACGACTGGGGTCCCCACGACGGTGCTGAGCTCGGCCGAGATGAAGTGCAAGTACCGAACGGGCAAATGCAGCAACGTGCGAGCCCTCAAGTCCTGTGGCGACTACCACAACCTGTGCAATTACCACCGTCTGCGCGCGAACGCGAACCAGCGCAAACTGGATCGCAAGAAGAAAGTGCAGCGCCAGCAGACGTCCACGACGTCGTCCGCGGCGTCCTCGCCCTCGGCTTCGTCCGGTGCCAGTCCAGCGTCCGTCGCGGTGGAGGTAGCTTCGTCTTCGTTGTGCGCTCCTTCGTCGGCGGCAGCTGCAGCCGCGTTGGCGTCGCTGCCGACGTCGCTGGTTCATGCTCCTTCTGCTTCGGTTCTTGCTCCCCAGCACTCGCTGCAACAGCGATACGAAGTGCCAAACGCAGCGACGATGGCGCCATTCTACGCGTCGTCGTCGTCGGCAGCAGGAGTAGCAAGTTTAGACCAGAATAGTAGTAGTCATAGTTTGCGTGTCAAGCAGGAAAGAGATGCATGTAGTTATTAGAGACCCCAACCAGCCAGTCAAGAAAACAGTCATAAACGCCAAATCAAGAGATAGTCCTCACGAAAGAGCCAACCGCACACACTTGTCACGAAGCACTTTTGTTGCAAGCTGGGAGGAACTTGACTCTGTAGCTCCGCTGAATCGGAGAATGGTCCTGAGGTGTACCTCACAAAAGTCGATGAAGCAGGCAGATCCGATCCCTCGTACTGCTGCGAATGCACTTCATCTTGGTTAAATATATTTTCATGATGTGGTGTTGCTGCACACCGAGGTCGTTGACAGAACATTTGCTTTTCTAGGTATAAATGACAAGGAACACCATGACGACGAGCACGAAGACGAGGAAGATGATGAGTCCTAATTGGCATTTGTCTGAAGGAAAAGAAGCCACACATTTTGGGAACAGTTGAGAACCAACAGGACAAAAAAGACAGACGACCTGCGAGAAATGCAAGTGTACGCCACCCGCACCTTTTGTCTTGAGGAGTCGGCTCATTCTGTCCATCACAAAGTTCATTCGCTCTTGTGCTTCCACGACATCGTCGGTCAAGTCGTCCAGCATTCTACAGGAATACAAAGAGGATTGGTCAGCACGTTCCAACTCCACACGAATCGAGAACTCTATCGCATCTCTCACTTGTTTTGCGACTTGATTTCGTGGTTGATATTCACCGCGACATCCTTGATAGTCGCCACGGATCTCGACAACCCGTCCAGATTCTGCTCTTGTTCTTGCAAAAGTTGCTAGGAAGGGAATAAATAACACAACAACGAAAATCGCTCAATATGGCATCGTTGCCTCACACACA
This sequence comes from Globisporangium heterothallicum, assembly GCA_023334155.1. Classification (NCBI taxonomy): domain Eukaryota; phylum Oomycota; class Peronosporomycetes; order Pythiales; family Pythiaceae; genus Globisporangium; species Globisporangium heterothallicum. The sequence goes on along the minus strand of JAASGH010000028.1, from coordinate 77,392 downwards.
CACGCAGAGAATGAGTATCACAAACGACTGGAGACACTCGCTTACGTTCTGGCGTTGCTTCTCATCGCTAAGAAAGCGTGCATTGTCGCCCATTTTGCTGCCAGCGGAAGAGGTCGCAGACACTGGCATCATCAACTAAAAGGAAGAAGATTGCCCACAAGGCATCACAAACGCGCACATCCCGTCACCACCCAATCCTCAAGAACCTCATCAACGAGGGCGAGATGCGACAGGAAAATACCTTTCGCTCTTCTTTCTGGACCCGGCTTTTGACGGCATCCGATGTAATTTCTTTTGAGACAGAGAGTAGTTCCTATGGATGCAAAACAGCCACGTTTAGACAATCAACGATAGCGGATCACACGCTTGTCTAGCGTATCTCCATGACTCATGCGTACCGTTCGCGCCGATGAAACGAATGCTTTCCGACTTGCAATCTCCGCCTATCCAATCAAAGCGGAAGTTGAGAATCCAACCATGCGTCACGTTCGCATCAAGAATACCACTACGTACGTTGTCAATGTGTTCGAATTTGGAGCGGTTCGCTTCGACCATCACGATCGTCTGCTCTAGAAACTTTACCGATTTCTCTGCCAACGCGATCGCATTCGCGAGCTCTAAAGGAGCCAGACACAAGCATGCAGCAACGTGACAATGCACCGTTAGCTACCCACAGTCGATACACCTGCAACTTGCACACCAAACCGAAAAGAAAGAAGCGTACGCGATGTGAGGGCTGGCAGTTCTCTCGCTGCCGACGAGGCTTTCGGCGCGTCGTAAATGGCTTTCCACTTTGTATAGCGCTGATGCACCGACGACACTTTGCTCTCCAGTTCACTGTTTCATTCCACGACAGCACACAGCAGATGATGAGTTTTCCGTCTTACAACGCCATGCGAAAAGGGAAACGTGACGGCACGCACTCTTTGAAGACGTAGAATGGATCCGCACTCGCAGCGACGTTGCCGTTGCCGTTGCTCGCATTGCCATTGCTGCTTGTCGACGGTGGCCGACTCATCGTAGGCGCCATTTGTGGATCTGTGAGTCCGCTGCTGCTCGTGGCACGAGCGAGCGAGTCCTTTCGCGAGCAGTTGGGTCGAGCGAAACAGGCGTCTCAATGACGCGAGAAGAGCTCTGCTGCGTTGAGGAAACGACCTTTTCGCGCAAAGTACGAAAGCGCACCCCTCTGAAAGAAAATATCAGGGAACTTTTGCTTTTTCTTGGGTGCGATCTGGGTTCCGAAATATTGCCGATGTGGATCATGGGTTCACGTGGTAATTACGAAAGCGACCATGGTACAGAAAATGCTCCTTTAGGTACGGAATCGATCTTTTTCGATTTTGACATTTCGAGAGCATTTTTGTGGTCAGGAATGACAGCGAAGGTTTCCTTGTCTGCATAAAAACCAACTCAAACGCTTTCGCCTTCGAGAACGCTCTTCATCAAGACTCCAGCGGAACGACAAAATCGAACGCCATCTCTTCAGACACCATTTCGCACACTCACAATGCACACCAGAACAACGCAATGCGACTGAGACAATAATAATTAGCAATGCTTTCTTTACTGACGTGTTAGAGCTTTCGCAATTGCCATCTCATTCTGGCAACCAAGACCAAAAACTACTCGCACGATCAAACTAAAAAATAGGCAACTTCTCTTCCACACGAATTGAGAGTGGGTCTATATTGTGGCGCTTGGAGCCATTGCCAAGTCGCCCGACCTCAGCAGAACGAAGAAGACACTTAGTCGACTTCCTCGATCTTTGGGCCTTGGTCTGGAGCACCAGCTGGAGGAGCACCGCCCGCTGGAGCGCCTGGCGCGCCGCCCGGCATACCGCCAGCACCGCCCGCAGCAGCGTACATCTTCTGCAAAATTGGGTTGGCCACGCCTTCCAACTCCTTCTGCTTCGCTTCGAACTCCTCCTTCTCGGCGGACTGGTTCGCGTCCAACCAGTTGATCGTCTCCGTCACCTTGTCGTTGATGGCGCTGCGGTCTTCTTCCGAGATCTGGCTCTTCAACTTCTCGTCGTCCAAAGTGTTGCGCAAGTTGTACGCGTAGTTCTCCAGACCGTTCTTCGCCTCGATGCGAACCTTGTTCGACTCGTCTTCCGCCTTGTACTTCTCGGCTTCGGCAACCATGCGGTCGATGTCGGCTTGCGACAAACGACCCTTGTCGTTCGTGATCGTGATCTTGTTCTCCTTACCGGTAGACTTCTCGACCGCAGACACGTTCAAGATACCGTTCGCGTCAATGTCGAACGTGACATCAATCTGTGGCACACCACGAGGCATCGGTGGAATGCCGTCCAAGTTGAACTTGCCGAGCAAGTTGTTGTCGCGGGTCATCGAACGCTCGCCTTCGAACACTTGGATCAGCACGCCAGGCTGGTTGTCCGCGTACGTAGAGAACGTCTGCGACTTCTTCGTTGGCACCGTCGTGTTACGGGAGATCAACGTCGTCATCACGCCACCAGCGGTTTCCAAACCCAAAGAAAGCGGAGTAACATCCAAAAGCAACAAGTCTTGCAGCTTCTCCGATTGGTCGTTGCCCGACAAGATAGCGGCTTGCACGGTAGCACCGAACGCCACGGCTTCATCAGGGTTGATCGACTTGCACGGTTCCTTGCCGTTGAAAAAGTCCGACAGCAACTGCTGCACCTTTGGGATACGGGTGGAACCGCCCACAAGCACAACTTCGTGCACCTGGCTCTTCGACAGCTTCGAGTCGCGGAGCACCTTCTCCACTGGGTCCATCGTCTTGCGGAAGTAGTCGCCGCACATGTCTTCGAAACGCGCACGGGTGATCGTAGAGTTGAAGTCGACACCATCGAAGAGGGAGTCGATCTCAATGTACGCCTGCGCCGACGACGACAACGTACGCTTAGCACGCTCACACGCGGTACGGAGACGACGGAGCGCACGCTGGTTCGAGGTAATGTCCTTGCGGTGCTTGCGCTTGAACTCCGACACAAAGTGGTCCACGAGACGGTTATCGAAATCTTCACCACCCAAGTGAGTGTCACCAGCGGTAGCCTTCACTTCGAAAATGCCTTCTTCAATGCTCAAAAGAGACACATCGAAGGTACCACCACCAAGATCGAAGATCAGAACGTTGCGTTCGCCACCCTTCTTGTCCAAACCGTACGCAATAGCGGCAGCGGTAGGCTCGTTGATGATACGGAGCACGTTCAGACCGGCAATGGCACCAGCATCCTTCGTAGCTTGACGCTGCGAGTCGTTGAAGTACGCTGGCACGGTAATGACCGCATTGCGGACCTCCTTGCCGATGAACGCTTCCGACACTTCACGCATCTTGATCAGCACCATCGACGAGATCTCTTCTGGCTGGAAAGTCTTCGACTCGCCCTTGAACTGCACGGTGATCTGCGGCTTGTCGCCAGCGCCGGCAGACACGGTGAACGGCCAGTGCTTGCAATCGGCTTGCACGATTGGGTCCGAGAACTTGCGACCGATCAAACGCTTCGCGTCGAACACGGTGTTGTGCGCGTTCATCGCCACTTGGTTCTTCGCGGCATCACCGATCAAACGTTCAGTGTCCGTGAACGCCACGTACGATGGGGTCGTGCGGTTACCTTGGTCGTTCGCGATGATTTCGACACGGTCGTTTTGCCACACACCGACACACGAGTACGTCGTACCGAGATCGATACCGACGGATTGACCAGCAACAGCTTGAGCCATCTTGAAAGGTTTCTTGAGAGACTTGAAAAGGGGGGAGGGAGTTTTGCTTCTTCGTTCACTCTTGCGAGGAATATTCGGAAATGAGCACTTTGGATGGAGACCAAAATGCGGAAGCGAGTGCTCCCACACACACACAAGATATCGCAGTCGAAAGGAGGAGGAGGGGTGACAGCGAAGACAAAGACTGCCAACACCACACAGGACGGACGACAGCAACCAGACCTTCCAGACAAATCGAAAGCGTGGGTCGAGCAGTTTCGAACCCAGCCAACTTTGGTCGTAATCATGCTGATTGGTGGGTGCGCTCATTTCGGACGCATTTCAGCCACTGATCGCGCGATGTACAGCCGTTTCGGAACGATGCTGCTGCATCGAGCGGTACCTAGTGGTGTGGAAGTCAGCGACATACTGTGCGACTTTCGTTGCGGTTTCCGGTTTTGACTTGGCATTTGTAAAACTGCTCTCCTCGATCGAATGTTCTCGAAACGCCGACCAAATTTTTGTCCACCACCCTCACCGACTTGTCTCTTCTCGGATGCTGGAAACAGATGGTCTGACTTCTGCACACGATTTCGACCAATCCGAGAGCCGACATGGTGGCATCTTTTTCAGTGGCTAGGGGTATGCAGATGTCGTTTCCACTCATCACGTCCACATGGGTTGATTGCTCCATCCTGCATATGCAAGAAGAGAGTTTAGGAAGTGGATGCGTGCAACAGCAAAAAGCAGGACACCTTCATGGATGTCATGTCATGTGAGTGAGTGAATGCGTTTTGTGTGCTGGTTCGAGATTGGATGGAACGCTGTGTATTACTTCTAGCATACCCGCGTTGACTGTGTGAGTCCCCATTGCATGACCGCGTGTGGTGGTGTCGGAAAGTTCTAGCGGTTGTTTGCTGCTCTGCTCCGAACATCTCAGTTGGAGACCATGTCTGCGAGAGAAAAGAAACAGCAATCGGTTCGAGAATGCGCTCCGGGCTATAGGTCTTCGGCGGGCGTGTATGTTCGAACGTATTCGAGAAACAATGCTGCAGATTGGAAGTCATCCGTGGAAGTGCGCGACGTCAGTGTATCGATGCTGCATGCGCGCAAAAAAGGATCGAATGGGGACAGCAGCGCCTACCTTGTCGTCGCTGCAAAATCCGCGCCACGATCTGCTCATGCGACCTGAAATTGTTTGCAGCACACACACAAACGAACATGAGCATGGCAGATAGAACGACACGACAGGAGTTGCGCGCATGCATAACGCGAAAGCGTAAGCACTCGCCTCCACTTCGCGACCACTGCGCGCTTCTGAGGGGTAAATTTCTGCGCTTGCTTGTGCGTAAACTACATGGCCATCCCCAAAAGCACACAAAGCGTTAGCTCTGTCATTTCCAGCAGAAAGCGTCGCGCACGCATCCACTCCAGTAGCACCTTGGAAAGCGCATTGAGGAGGAGGAACAGCAAAATCGACACCCCGAAGAACTTGAGCAGCGTCACGAGATCTGAAGAGAGATACACCGCAACGATTCCGACGGACTGTGAGTGTTTGTCCGCTCCTTCACATCAACAACATCACTCCGTAAAACAAGAAATACCTGGTTTCGAGCCGTCTGGGAACAGCAATGGCTGGAAGCCGCTGTACAGCACATTGACCGTCGCCATCACGTATTCTGCATCTCGAACCGCACTCGGCAAATGCTCTTGGCACTCCGCCTGTGTGGTTATATTTTGCATCGCATCCATGCAAAAAGTTAGCGGTAGAAAGAAGAGAAGTAGGGTCAACGCAAACCAAGCAACACGTACCACGAGGGTAAGGAACGCGACCATCGGGATCATCCACGCCGACACGCAGAAAAACGCGGCGACGATCTCTCGCGAGCGCTTCGCTGCGATCTCCAGCTCGTTCTTTGCCAAGAGCGCTTTCGTGTGCGTGACCACGTCCTGGCAATCCTGCTCCACTTGGCTCAGGTTATCCTGCACTTTCTGGTGGATCGCTTTCTCGATCACATCGCACACGTCATTGATTTGGTTCACGTCGTCGGTCAAGTGCGCATTGCTGGAGGTGCTGCTGTTCTGCAATGACGACTGGTGTGGCTGGTGTGGCTGTGGGAGCCAAATCGCTGGGATCTCGAGTCCGTGCTGGTTGTTAATATTCTCCTTGATGTTCTGCGTGATCTGCACCATGAGCTTCATGAGCTCCTTTGGGTTCGTCACCGTGTCTGCCTTTGTGAGGTAGTACCTACAATTTAAGAAAAGAGGACAAAAGCAAATGCAGTAAAAAATAAATAGTAGAACCATCCGCTAAGCATCCAGATACGCAGACACATGCGCGACGCACTTGAGCTTGTCGAAATGCTTGGCGTTCAACAGCTTCACGACACTCATCGTGCGCGAGCACAGTGCTTGGCCCATCGGGTCCATGAACACAAACACCAGATCCGAATGCTCGGCAAACTCGAGGATCGCATCGTTCACGTCGAAAGGGTACATGATGTCGCCATCCACAAGTCCCGGTGAATCAATGAAATCCACCTACCAAAGGCAAAAGCAGCAATACCACCACATGAGTTACTTAGCATGTCTTCGCACAAACAAGGGCAATAGATTGACAGGAAACACGCTGCAAGACCGTATGTGCGTACCATGGAGAAACTGCGCGTTGTCGAGACACTCACGCAGGTTTCTAAATTTTCCACGAGCGGTTTGCCGAACCGCGCTTTCAACGGCTCCAAGTACGGGTACAGCATGATCGTCGAGTCGCCCTTGATCGGCGCGAGCGTCTTCTTGCTACCGCTCGTGACGACCGTGAAGCCCTGCGTCTCGATCGCGACCCCCGTGCGCTGCACATTGTCGTCGATGTACCAATTGATGAATGACGACTTGCCGGCACTGTGGTTGCCGATCACGAGCACATTGACTTTGCGACGCGGCGGGTGGATCTTGGATATTTCAACGCTTCGTGCAAGCGCGACAAGACCGTCCTCGGGGTGCGTGTAGAGCGCATGCACCTGCTTCATGATCTCGCTCGCGTTGCCATCGCCCTCGAGCAGATCGCGGGCGGTGGCGCTCTTCGTCATTGTCGTTCGCTTTGCCGTCTCGTGTCCCCCCACTTGCACATTGTTTGAAACAAAATACAAAAAATGGATCACCACCTCGAGTAATGCGGATGCAATAAAAGATGCACTATTCAGCGTTTATGAAAGGTATTTACATCGATTTGTGAAACTCAGTATGGAATGTGCACCTGATATGAAGAGGTATACCTTTGTGTCTGCATGATGTGTATGCAACCTGCTCGCTAAAGTACGAAATGGAGAGACAACAAAATCTGTGACGTGTGCCATCTTGCATCATGGCAATGTCGGGACTTTCCTAACCGACTTCCGCACTCATTCCATTCGCTGCTCGGCAAGCAAGATCTCGCATTCCAGGTTCTCGAGTGCATCCTGCATCGTTGCAGCATGCACTTCCTTTTTACTCGCACCAAGGAACAGCAGCTTCATCTTCTTTTTGACGCTCGCAATGCGCTGCTTGCGTTTCGCCGATGTTTCCTGAGCTGCTCGTTTCCGCATCGCTTTCCGCTCCTCACGCTCTCGGGTCACGAGTTCGTTCTCGTGCTGCTCTTCTCGCTGCTTTTCCGTCAGCCATACTCGCGCCAATTCCACATCCTGTTGGTGTAGACTCAGCGCCTTGCTCGCCAACAGCTTCGGGAACCCTTCTTGAAGCAAAGCGATCAGCTCACGTGAAGCTCCTTTACTATCCCGCACCAACTGCTGTGTCTTCAGTTTCTCTTCAACTGCTTGCTTCACTTTCAGCCCGCTCGTGACACTTGCGTCGACTGCAGCCATGGCAGTCGCTCGAGCTCGTCGCTTTGTCTTGAGCATTGCACGTACACGCTCCATCTGCGGTGTCGATGGGTAGTCTTGGCATTTATCCGTCGCATACCACAAAAAAAATTCGTCGAAATCGATTTTACCACTCCCATCGACATCGATTTGGTTCATGATCGCTTTGGCTTTCGATTTGGATATCGGTTCACACAGCTCCGTGACCAGCATGTGGTGGAACTCTTTGACGTCGATGTACCCTGACGAATCCTGGTCTGCCTTCGTGAACGCACGCTTTGCATCCTCCCACAGCATCTGCTTGCGTCTCGGGTCAATCACCTCAATCACGTCTTCTTCTTCCGCACCTTCTTCCACTGCAGCGTCGCGAGCATCGTGGCGGTCTTCTCGCTGACTCGTAGTACTAGCTCGCCTGATGCTTTTCCTCCTTCCGCTGGTTCCCCGTCGACTCTGTCGTCGTGTGTTGCCAGCTGACTCACCGCCCTCGTGAGTCTGCACCTTCTTTCTCTTTCTTCTTGTGTGAAAGAAATACTTTTTCGCTTGCGAATCCCATCGGCGGTTCCACTCGAGCCCATCAAAGGCAAACGATTCGTCGTCGAAATAGAAGTCGTAGGTGAGCTCCCCAGCATTCCATCGCGGGAGAAACACATTGTTGAACACTTCGATCGAGTTTTCAATAGGGATGATCGACTCATCTTCTTCAATCCACTCGATCTGGCAAATCTCTTTCAGAAAGCGGTAGAATACTCGCCTCTTCTGCGCATAATCGCGTGGCTCTAAGCACTCGACGTTTGGGAAGCCAGGTACTTTGGTGGCCACCACTTTCTCCATCGGACTGAGGATGCTCAGTTTGTCTTTGATCGATGGCACAGGGGGGAGGAACTCGTTCATCTTTTCCTTGTATCGCCGCATCTTCCGTTTCGCTTTCAACGTCTCCTTGAGTAAATCGCTTGCAGTGGACGACACATTCGAGCTTTTATCGAGTATGCCCTCGGCGAACCATGCTAGCAGCTCGTCAAACTGAATCTTCCCGTCGCCGGATTTGTCCATCGCACGCATTGCTTCATCGATTTGATTGTCTTTCAATGGCTGGCATAGCTCTTCCTTGAACATTCGCTTGAGCTCGCTTTTGTCAATAAACCCGGAGTGATCGCTATCGTAACGATCGAACGCGTCTCGTAGAATAACCTCGTGCGCCATACGAAGTGCAAACAATTCATCCTCTCGACTCTTTTGCGAACGCTCCGCCTTCTGCGCTTCCTCCAGCTGTAGCAAGTGCATGTTCAATGTCATCCATTGATACTTGTCCACAATCATGCTTGCTGTTGGAATATGTTGCGACTCGGGTGGACGGTTCCTTGACCACCTATGGGATCTGAACGATTCCGACTGCCACCATGACTTCAACCGTTGGCTGCGTTTCGTGCCACCGCTCTTGATGCCACCAGCGTTCGGATCGGAATGAGCACGCTCAAAGCAACTGCTGCAAAACGCAGCGCTCGTAACCTCGCCCTCTTTGACGGTTTTGCACGTGGAGCAATACTTTTGGCACAGAGCAACTTCACACAATTCGCACATGGGTTCGTTGGGGTTGTTCATTGTGTCGACTTCAATGCTGTCCGCCAGATGGAGCATTCGCTTCCCACTTTGGTGCAGCGCCATGAAACACGCGGAGCAAAGCGCTTGCGTACAATCACGGCATTTCAGCGTTGCCAGCGTAAAGGTATGCTTTTGAGCGCTCGCATCAAAGCACTCCTCACACAATGGTGCGTTTGGAAAGCGCATGGTGGTCGCTACTAGGCATCGGCATATAGCTTTGAAGCGCTTCCGAGAAAAGTATTTCTTCATCGCGCACCGGAGCACTCCTGCTGCCTTGCGATACGTCGTCATTGACGCTTGAAAACCTCGCCAACATAATCGCCGGGTCTGGATGCCATGAAACCATCGTTGAAGCTTTAGCGCCGCTCGATTTGCCGTCCTTGTCTGCCTTTTTAACCGCAGCATCTTGAGCCAATTCTGAATGCGTAGCGCCATACGCTCTCGCTTCATTTCTCGCAACTTCGCTGCAGCTCGACGGGCCAGAAATCCGCGCATGTATGACTGTAAGTCTGTCGCTGTGGCTTCGTGGCTCGTCCGTTCAAGCGCATTGATCCAATCCATCAAGGTTAGAACAGACACGCTTGGAGACGAATCGCCGAGATGGAAAACGAGTGGCGGCTCCGACGGTTCTTCGCACACTTTCTTGAATCTTCGTGTGATGCTCCTAGGCGCGTCCAAAGCAGCACCTCCGGCACACATTGAGCTTGTCACACCTTGCCAAAAGGCGACAATGCACGGGAGGCATTGTGGCTCCATGCCAAGCCAGCTGAGAAGGCTGAACTGGGTCGACTTTCTCGTCCCTTGAGATTCGCATTCGCCATCGCTCCAGCTCCCTGTCTGTGCTTCATCATCTGGAACCACATAACTGCTGGGTACACTGTCTGTTGCATTTGCGAACCCAAACTTCATCCGCTCGTTTCGTAGAAACCGCCAGTTGGTTGCGACCTTGTTGAATATCTCGTTGCAGTCACTGGTAACTGGCTGCCAGGGATACGTCACTAGGGCAAACACCCACACATGCTGGCGCTCAAGTAGAGAGCCGATGAAAGTCTCAGCCGTCAAGTCAACGACATCCAGTCCCATTGACACTCGAGTCTCCAATTGGTACGTCAACTTGGTTCGAAGAACAAACAGTTTTTGCCGTGCACGCTTGCTGCGAAACTTTCGCTGGATTCGAGTCGCCATCGCAAAGCGCCGTGCGCCGACCGTAAGTGTCCAAAACTGAAAAAATCCGGTCCGAAATATGCGCTGCTTGAGCTTCACGCGATGGTATTCGTCCGCGATACTGGAGATAAGATGCATATCTTGCAGAATGGGCACGCGTCCACTCCATTGCGCAACTGCAGCGCTCGCATGCTTTCGTTTGTGCCATTCTTGCATCGCTGTCAACTTGGCTCGCTGACGGCGCCGATGTTCGATGTATCGAACCCACTGAACCCAGCATCTCTTCTTCGAATTCCGTATGCAAAAACGACGACATTCGTTTTCCCACGTGCTCATTTGCTGGTGCAAGCACATACGAAGCACCCATTGCCGTATTCCGCGCATGCGGCGCATCTTTCGGCATACTTCATCCACTACAACAAAAAACAAGAGCATGTTGGAATGAATGATGGCCACGATAGCCAAAGACAATTGTGCATACCTTGCTTCATGAACCGGATATACTTCAGCAACGCTGAGAACGATCGCTTGATAGTTAAATGCTCGTCGTGCCGCTCAGCTTTCACCATATCCTTCCGCATGTCTTGCAAATCGACCTTCCACCCTGAGAATGAGATCGACTTGAGCTGGAGATTTCGCCACTCGACAGCCTTTTTCTTCTTCTGCTCATGGAGGTGGTTGCATTTCAGCTGCTGCCACGAATGCAGCACCAACTTCAACTCGCTTAACCGATTCCTCACGGTTAGTTCGGGGAGCCGATCTTTTGACCATGTCCGCCAGACGCGTCGCTTGATATGCACACTTTCTAGCTCAGCAGCTTGCTGTCGTTTATGAGCTCGTTCATGGCGATACTCGATGTACAGTTTCCAGTGTTTGACCATTCGTTTGCGTACTTTCTGGTACCGAAACCATTTCACTCTGCGAAGCGATTCGTTGGTCACTTTCAAGCATCGGGCTTCGATAATCAGCGTGCGGAAGGTCTTCCACTGTTGGAACGCCGCCTTCATTTCGACGAAACGCTGTCGTTTCCATCTCCCTAAAACTTGTTTGCGCTGCTGTCGCTTCTTGTAGGATTTGAATAGACGCGCTAACGATCTGTGAATCAGCAGTGCTGCTCGCATTTTCTTGCGCACCACACTTCGAAAATGGTGCCAACGCCAGTTTCCTTGAACCTTTCTGGCATGCTCAACCAAGAAAGCCTGATGAAAGCGCTTGTTTGAAGAAATAAAACCCAACCCTGCGAATACATTCAATCGCTTCGATGCGTGGTGCTGGTTATGCACAACATCTCGCAAGCCGCGCTCTATTGCCTTCATTGGCACCCGCCATCGTTGCACCGCTGTAGGACAACGACCACTCCATCGGCAAAAGTAGATCGCAGACCACTCGTGAAGCCACTGCAGCAGCTTCCCCATCACTATCTTCCTGGAAGTGAATACCCGAAACACCTTTGTGATGAGCCGTGCTGATGTGTCTCGTTTCCATTGCAAATGCTTCCTGAATCTCCGCTGAATGCGCGATGCTGCAGATTCGTGTCGCTCCACAATCTTGGCCACAACAGCACACACAGTACCTGTGATTCGGTTCTGGCGATATCGGTGCCATGCATGCTGGATTTGCAGCGCTGGCAAGTAGAGACGATGGCGACGGTTCCGCGAGATCGCATGCGCAACACGACACCGAAAGGTGAAGGCTCGAACGCAGCGCTGGATTTTTGCGGCGAACCTCCATTTCAACCTGACCGTTTCCAGCGCCGTTTGTCTCCATACGCTCAAAAACATTGCTTCGGAGACTCGGCGAAGCAATTTCCGTCGGCGGTTGGCACGCTGCCTCCCGCGATGCCCCCTCCAATATCGCTGAATGGCGAGTGCAGCGTCCCGCTGTCGCTGTCTCTGAGCAATTTTACAGATTTGGTAGTTGCGGTAGCACATGTGGATACGATTCACCGCCACAAAGCGCTGATGATCGCGTTGGAGCCGCTGGAATGAACGAACCGCCAGGAAGCGACGAGCAGCTGCTTGTAGCTTCACTGCACTCACATGCCGAACATACGCGCGGTATTCTTGAGCGAGCAAGCGGAATTTCACCAAAAGACTACATTTTCTCCAGCATCGTTGAATCACTCGCGAAAAATGGTTCTGCTCCGCGGCTCTGATCTCCAGCATCAGATGGTACCAATGCAGCAGGAACGCACGCATGCGAAGGTGGTGTTTCCGTTGGATGATCGCGCACGCATGGGCGAGACTTGTTTGCCGAGTAAGAAGGGTTTGTCGCGCATGGTCTTCTAGAATACGAAGCGTGATCGTTCGTTTCTTCCACCACATGAAGCGCGCACGAACCACTCGGCTGTAATGACGCATCAAGACTTTGCACATGGCAGTTAACACCACTCGCTCTGCAAATGCAACGTGCTGTCGCTCCAGCAAAAACGCAACTGGTATATTGACACCCATTCGATCTATCTTTCCCTGCTCAGTCCATCAGCAACAGTGCGGTAAGCGCAGCGTGAATGCCACCCAGAAACCTCAGAAGACAAGCTCGAACTCCTACCTCCAGCGCGCGAGCCAGCATGGTTTCTTGCCGATTATTCACCATTCTCTCTTGCTGCAGCTGCTTCAATGGGTCAAGCAAACTCCGTTTACTATCCGAGGAACACGGCGCAGCTGGCAGCTTGTTTAACGCTTTCCCTTTTGGTTTGGTAAAGGTTGCATCCGATACTCCACCGTAGATCCGAGTCTCCTTCGCCAACGATTGAAGTTTCGTTTTATGCGGCGGCTTTTGGCTCTTGCGTGCTTGGAAATTGGATACCGATGTCCGACTTTCTCGTGATCTACTCTCGTATTCCGACATTGTCTGCCAGCTCGTGGCATTGTTCATGATACGGTCTGCATCGATGGGCTTCAGTTCCACAGATGGACGGATTTGGGAAGCATCGAGTACCTTTCTTGGATGCTTCCCATGCAGCGGTTTGGGCTGTTCATTTGCATTCGCTGTGTCATCGTTCGTGCGCGCTTCTTCTCTGCTATCTAGGCACCACATACACGCACATCCGTTAGCATTCCATCCACCCCCTCAAATGCAAGCACGTGCATACCTTGGTGTTGCCGCGTTGGTTCTCTGGCGACGACGCTTGCTGGGAGAATTACACGGTTGCCAGCACTCGGAGAAAAGAGCAATGAAGCCTTCATGTTCGAATCAGAAACCCTTCAAACGCGGCACAGATGACGCACCACTCACAGCACTTCTTCTTCGTTCACACGCGAACCATCATCCTCAGCTGGGCTTCGAACCTTTCGCTCTTCCGGCGATCATGCTCAGACGCATTCACACATTCACAACCCAACCGTCGATCACAAAAACCGTCCTGCCTCTATTTATACCCAACGCGACTTCCATCCTGCGTTTGTGTCGGAAGAAAACATGCGTATCCCCGACGATTCTGCTGGCGTTCGACCACCACCGGTTCTGGATTCGGCGACGCGATGCAATCTCATCAGACGGAAAAGGATCCGCAAAGACGACCGTGTTGCGCGTGTGGTTTTGCCGGTGTGTTTTTGTGAGTGTGAGCCTTTCTGCAAGCCACGCTTTACGAGCACATGCTTGTTGCACATGCATACAGACGTGTGACACACGCCGTGGATTCATTCATTGCTCGCGAGACAACCGCGAGCTTCCACGAAGCAGCGCGAGTGCAATCGCGCTCTCAACCTTGGCATCATCCTTCTCAACCAGGATGAACTCAAAATGCGGAAAATGCACATGGAAGGAGTGATGGTCGCATGTGATTGCGGGAGACGCCGGTTAAGTGTTGGATGGTGCATTTTATCCGGATGGGTGGTGATGAGACCACCAGACGAGCCATGCTCCTCTTTCTCTTTATAACACAACAACGACGAGATCGCTTATTGACCACCAACCACTTCTCGTGGTTGCACTTTGGTTTTGTGATATCGAGCAAACACGAGATCGTATTGGTTTCCTCTCGTGATCCCTTATTCGAGTGCTCGGGAACAGCAACCACAATTCCAAGTACGCGGAAGCTATGGCTACTGTTAGTGCTGTGGATGCGATGCTATTGGACGATGTTGGCAGGGTTCGCTCCAGATCGATCCTCATGTGCGCATTTATGCTTCCGAGAGCCTTCAGATAGCGCCGCTGAGGAGCATCCGCATCTGTCTCGCTTGATAAGAATATACAATGGATACAGCAGCAAGTCTGTAACGATGGTTTGATTGCAGCGTTTCGACTGAACAATATCGGATCCCGCAGAGGTGTCGCTATGTCAAAGCGTGTCGAGCTGCATTTGGAAAACCTGCTGCTATTGGACAACGACGAGGTCGGATCCTACAACCTCCGCTCACTGCAAAATCGTATGCATGTTCTTTTCCATTCTTTGGCACTCGTCGCAACAGAGACCCTATCCCTTTCGATGAAACGCAGAGCAGCTTCCACAAAAACAGGACGAGACTGTTTCTCGTAGAGTCTCTATGCTTGAATGGTCTTTGCTTCTTCTTCTTTTTTTCCCACGTGATCGTTGACAAGGGGATAGGTGTGGATCTTGCCATTGCCAAGATGAGATCGGATAAAGGCGGATGGGATAAACGCAATGTTCTAGAAAGTTGGTCGTTGGATGCTTTGACTCGTTGTTGCGACTGTTGTCGTCTTGGATCCAGCAGAACAAACATGGCACATCGGATTGTGTGCGCACATAGAAAGTGGAGGATCTCTGTATGCGGTTGTGTTCCAGTCTCGCTGCTGTTCTGATGCGAGACATTTGGCTCCATCTTTTGAAAAAAGACTCGCTCTGCGATGTCTCCCACGTGCGCTAAATAAACGATCGAATGAGTTCACTCCGTTTTCTTTGGAGATTGAAACTTGACAAGGAAACCGCCCACTCGTTTTACTCCAGCGAGCAGAAAGCATTGCCCGATAATGTTCCTCATGAACGTTGCTCGATATTTGTGTTCATCACTCGAATGCTGATCGAGGTCGGCTTCCACACACCCCTCCTGTTATTGCTGGTTTTTTGTTTGTTTTTTTATTTTGTGCAAACTTTGGCCGACTGTGCATTTCCAGTTGGGAGAGGGATGGGTGCATGAGCAGTGCAAGTAGGTCGCTCTGCCCGCGACAAACCCTCCACAGTAGCACAAACCGCATCCACGTCATCCCGCCTCGTCGAGAAAATAGAGGATGCTTGCTTTTCTCTGTGTTTGTTTGGTCGGAATGGCAGTGGTGGGTGGAGTCGTCCCATTCCGCTTTTTCTGTTCCTGTCGAACCATCCGCAGACCGGAACAGCCCCCAACCGCGAAGCACAACGACCAGACGTCCCTCGCACTATCTTCTCTTCCCCCCGCACTCACTATCGGATCACCCTCAACTAGAGAATACACAAAGCCGCCCTGAAGAACGCGATCTCGACTCCCCGGCGTCTCTCTCTCTCTGCCTCTCGTCCGTGCCAGCACCCGACTTCCCTATCTGCTTGACCGCTTCGTGGAGATCGAGTCGAAGCAGAGATCTGTTCTGATCATTCCTTGAGCACAGCAGGAGCGTAGCGAACGAGTTATCTCCATTTTGGCGTCAACCCTTTGAGCCTTCGAGGCGTCCGTCAGACCTGTTCATGCCTGTGTCCAAGCGAGCAAGCAGCATTCTCCCACCACCACTCCCACCACCAGCAGTACCTGGGTCGTCATCAACTGATCTCTCTGCGATGCCTCGATCCAGTACCGTCAGCGAAGACGTCTGGGCGAAGGCGATCCATGCCGTGAAAGTGCAAAAGATGAGTCTCCGCCAAGCCGCGCAAATGTACGGCGTGCACCACATGTCGCTGCATCGCCGCGTCCGCGGCCGGTATGCGAGTGCGGTGTCGTCGTCTTTTGACATCCGCACCTACTTGAACGAAGACGACGAAGCCGAGGTGCTCGGCGTCCTTCGGGAACAGTTCTTGCACGAAAAGCGGATCACGTCGGATGACATCCGCTTTGTCGTGCGCGCCATCGCGAGCCATGGCGGCAAGCACTCGGTCCCGCCTGAGTTCCCGCCAAGTCGATGGATCGTCGAGTTTAAACGTGCGCACGGGTTCGACAAGTTGAACAGCTACGCGTACCCTCCGGTGAGCAGCAACTCAAGCGACGGCGACATGGACGATGGCGACAGCGAGGTCTCCGCTTACCCAAGGTACGCGGTCCCATCGTACTGCGAGGACCGTGAGCAGCACGACACGGACCAAAACCAGTGGGACCAGAATTCGGACGGCGACCGGGAAGATTTTGGTTCCAGCAGATCCAGTCAGAGTTACGACGCTGGAAACACTACGGGCAGCAGCTGCGGAAGCTACGAGAGTGGCGGTCAGAACGAAAAGCGCACCTACAAACTCAGTCACACTGTGCCGCCCGAGACATGGGAAAAGGCGATCGCCGCCGTCGAGCAACAAGGCATGAGTCTGCGTGCAGCAGCGCGAGCGTACGGCGTCCACTTTGCCGCACTACATCGTCGCGTCAAGAAACGTGCCCAGGGGGACCAGACGTCCACGATGGAAGGATATTTCCATCCTGATGACGAAGCCGGGATCATTCGGGTCGTCGTCGCCCGAGCAGAGCTCGGCGTGTTGATGACGTTCGATGAGCTCATGGATTTGGTGCAGCGCGCGGCACTTCGCAACCTTCCCGATATCTCGGTGGACGCTGCGCGCAAGCTGATGGCGCGTTTCCAGTCGCGCAACGAGCATTCGATTCGTCACATCATCGTGGACTGGCCGCTTCCGAGAATCAGCGCCATCAACCTGAATAGCAGCAGTGCTGGGCTACCAAACGCGGCGGAAGCCCGACCAATTCGACTCCCTCCTCGTCCATTGGTCATCGTCAGCGGCGGTGAGCCTGGAGCGTCACGCATGCACATGGTGCCTTCGATCCCACCGCCACTGATTCCCGGTATGAATGGCACGTCGATGGTGCTCACAGCATCGCTTCGTTCTTCCGAGCTGCCTCCTCCGCAAACGCTGATCCTGCGACCACAGCAACAACTCACGTCTCTCGGTAAACGTGACAGGAACGTCACCCATCCGGTCATGTTGGTATAGCAAGCGCACCCCGCATGAAGAGGGGGAGATTGCTGACAATGCAAACAGGTGATAGGTTTGTTTGTTTTATTTTATCGAAACGCAAGTACCAGCGCACATTTTAAAGTATCAGTTCGTTGTTTTCCCAGGAAAGTTAATAGTCGTCGTAGTAGTAGTTAGTTGCCGTAAGCCGTTCCATTGCAACCTTCTCACACAATGTCATTGCTTTTCCTCGAACGGCACGTGTGCAAACGAAAGCGTCATGGTGCACACACACGCAGTTGGACATCTTGGTGTACTACAACCACATATGACAAACGTCTGTCAAGTCGTTGCCCGATCCTACTGTCAATGCACTCCTGTCAAATGACGACGATCATCGGTGTCAATCGTACCAACCTCCTCATCGTAGCGTTGGACGCATAGATAGATATATGCATGGCCATTATGGCGAGGATCAGAGGATCGTATGCTTTGTTTATTTCGTCTTCGTTACGGTGGTGTGCTCCATCTGCCTCTGCTCCCACATCGCTAGTGATGTGTGTGAAACCCGAAGGACTGGGAGCCACGACCGCCTTCACCATAATGGGACACACCGACTGTCGGACATGCCCAAGTCGGCGAAAAAGCTGCGGACCCCTCGTTAAACCGAATGTGGAGTCTATCGCTTTAGACGGGATATGATGTGACAGAGTCGGCACTGTAGTGGTCATGAGACAGCAAAAACAGACAGAACAAACGCGTGATAACGTCAGGATTGCAACCGCGATGCGCATCAGTGGAAAAGAGTCGTCGGTTTCCAGTAAATGTGTGTGCTCTGTTATGTTACGTCTCAACTCGTTTATTGTGCTCGGAGGGGAAGAAAACACCACAGCATGTATGCTTTCTCTCTCTCTCTCTCTCTGGCCACTCTGCGTCGCTATGTCACCTGACGCCGAAACTCGAGAATCATCTTGGCGCTGTCATCCATCCAAATGGTGCGGCGGATGAATTCCAGCGAGTACTCGGGTCCCACGGACATGCCTTTGCACAACACCTCGACCTCCTCCGGCTTCACGTTGCTGCTCGATTTCTTTGCGATGTATTTGCGCAAATGCATAATCTGCAGGACATTGCAAAAGGACAACACAAGCCGATGAAGCGAAAATGCTCCGCACACATTCCTGAACAAGTGCATCCACAGCATACCTTCAAGAGCGCTTGTGTGTACATGCATGGTCGTTTCAGGGGCTTCAGCCACAAGAAAAGCGGAACGTCGGAGCTACTCCGACAGCAGCAGCAACAACACACAGAGTGAATGACCCGCATTCAGGACACGCGCAAGAGTACATTCTGCTTCAGGAGAGCGAGCAGGCAGACATCGCTCACCTTTTCTGCGCATGAACTTCTAACCGGATCATCAGATTTGGCGACGGTCCATGGGAGCGCTTGCTCTTAACTTGCGCAGGAAGCCGATCGACAGGCTGCTCTACGTGCTTGCGCTTGATCCCCAAGCTGGCATAAAAGTGTTGGGCTTGCGAACAGAGCGAGTGGGATCAGCTTGACGTCTCGCTAGACCAGCGTGCCAACATGGGGAGCTCTAACCTGACACACACACATGCGGTTTCCCGTACCTTCAACCTTCTCTTGCTCTCGATAATCCGGCAGAATCTTGAGTGTGAGCTCCTGGATCGCTGGATCGGGCCTGGAGCACAATGCACAAGTGCACGCATCACATATTTGTTCACCATACGCGCAACAACAGACGCTCCAAGCCACTGGGTGCGGTCGCATATTTACATGAGCTGCTCCCACGGTCTGACCCCTAAGTCGACGTCGCACGTCGGACAGGAGTTGTTGCTCTTGCTTTTCATAAAATACGGCATAATGCAGCCGTTGCAAACTACAACGTGAACAAACAAAACCGCTCAGTCCATAATTGCTCGTTTCCTCCACAACAGCAGTTCCCGTTCATTTCAAACAAAGCGAGCCCAGCAGCTTGGCTCCTCCACGTACAGGTATGCAGACACTCCTTGATCGCTTGGGCATCCCGGAGGTACCCCTGGCAGAGCTTGCAGATAAAGTGCGGGTTGATTTGCACCAGCTTGATCGACACCTGTGTGTTGTTTGCAGTTTTGCACACAAGCAGTAGCAATTTCATAGACCACCGACGCGCGTCAGTATCGCCGCGCGAATCCTACAGCAACACCGACAATGCAGAGAGCAGCAACAGGTCTTGTGCCAACCTTGCGCGCGTCGACGAGCAGCGCGTCGCACGACGTCATGGCCGCCATTGTCGTCAGGTCTTGCGTTCCTTTTTGACCAGCTCCAGATTTTTATTTTATGTTGTTTTTTTTCCCAAGGTTCAGTATTGGCGCGCAAACTGGAGCAATCTTGCCGCTTTCCACCAAAATAGAGCGCCCTGATACCTCACTCCCTCTTTATAGTGCATGCTCCCTCCAGAATCAGCAGCAAAAACCTATGCTGTCGAATGGGAAGGTCGAGTCGAACCTACGACATAGCATATAGATACCCACGATTTTGAAGCCATCATCATGCACACAAACAAAAGGGAGGTACGAAATGGATGCGATGAGGTCTCCAATACGCGCTCACTCGCTCTCTCTCAATGCTTTCTTGTCCTGCGTGACCAGTCGCGTCCGCTGCGGTTTGGTCGCTGTCGTGGCAGCTAATACCATCGGAACTGGTGTTGCGTGGCGATTTGGAAGGAAAGAAAACGCGCAGAATATATGGTGAAAGACCAAGATCGAGTCCTTCGTCTTCCTGCGATCGGAGCGCTCGGGTGCCGACACCTGGACGACGTCGCGTTTGCGTGCCGCGTGGTCGCGCACGATGCGGATGGCTGTGCCATCACCATCGAGTACAGTGACGACGGACAGATAGAAGCAGGGTTGCATCCGGACGAGTTCATCCCTGATGCACCAAGCAGCAGTGCAGAGCAACACCATCAGTGCGATGAGCAGCAGACGAACGACCATGAAGACCGTTTCGAGCGACTATGCGATGCGTTGAGTGCTCGCACCGGTAGCTCCAGAGCAAGCAGCGAGTTGGAGAATGTGGACTCGGTTTTCATGCATGTGGTGTCGTTTCTCGATCATTTCCAGTGGACTCAAAGCCTCGCATTGGTATCCAAGCGCTGGAGACAACAGGTGCTACATCCACACTGCTGGCAAACGGTTCGCATCCCACGTCGAATCGCTTCTAGCGGGCGTTGCCACCCCGTTGCGTATTTCCGAGCCATTTGTTGTATGGTATTGCGTACCGAGCTCGCTTCGCGTGCAACAAGGTCGGGGACCGACGATGGTATGGTATTGGGGGAAGGAACCGCCAGGCGGAATGGCGCTGCCAAAGCGCACGAGGTCGTACAGGAGCTTGTGCTTCATGGATGTCCCGTAACCGATGACCAAGCGCTGCAGCTCATCAAGCACTGCTCGAGGGTGACGAGCCTCAAATTGCAGAAATGCAACCATATCTCGTTCATGTTGCTCTACGAGCTCACACGTCTTGCAAGGGAGCAGCAGCAACGACAGCAGCCGTCGACTGCCATGATGGAGTCTGTGGACGTCTGGCTGTGTCGTGGGATCTCACCAGCGTATGTGCACCACTTGCGAGCCAATGGCGTGCTTACTCGTTCACGGTTGAAGATCACAGGACCTGGATTTTTCGTTCTGGAGATATCTGCAGACACCGAGCAGTGGATCACAAGAGCAGCGTCGCCATTACATTCGTCCCAAGGGAATCGCGAGGCAACCCCCGTGCTCCGTTTCCAGACGCTGTCGATTCGCTTTGTACCAAAAGAAAGCCTCAGACGTTTATTTGCGAACCACATCGATAGTGTGGCCAAGGAGTTGAAGAGCGTGGAGGATCATTTGGAGCAGTCGCCGTTTGCGTACGTGCCGTTCGTCCACCTGGATGAGATTTTGATGGGAGACACAAACTCAGATGAAGAGCACGATGGTCGATGGCAGCAGTACCGGCAGGTCGGATCTCCATGGAGCTTGAACGATCTGACCCAGCTTGTCGAGCAATACGAAGACAAACATGCTCAAGACCAATTTCATTCGCTGATACCGACTATTGCTGAGCAAGTATCACAACCAGAGGAGGATGGAGACGAAGGAATGCCGCACCTCCACTCATTTGACAAGACCGACCGCCAAAACGAGCAGGAATCGTTGGATGCTCGAGCAGAAAAAGTATTTGCCATGCTTCGACAAACCACAAAAGCTCTGGAATCCCAAGTTGCCCATCTAGAGCACCAGGTGCAGGAAATGACAGTCGCGAAGGACCAGGCTCGGCAGGAACTCCTCCACGCTCAATTCGCGCTCGACCAAGTCGCAAAAGAGGCAGATCGTGCTTTGCTGAGTCTCGCTACGTCCTCTTCAGTAGACCTCTCTCATCCACCACCAGCGTCAATCTTCAAAGAGACCACTGGTAGTAAAGAAGGAGATGAACTGCTTCCGCCGTTACCTTCGAGTGAGAAGCTTCAGGTGCTCGGCTCTGACTTGCAGAGCAAAGGTTTTGCAGTTCTTGATGGATTTGTCGGCGCGCCTCTAAGTACGCGTGTCCACGGCGACATTGCACACCTGTACGCGTCGTATGCATCTAGAAACAGGGACGGTGTCCAAGTTGCACACCCCAATGAGGCAGGAGCTGACTTTAAACTCGGAGAACTCGCAGGCGGAAATACCGGTCGCAATCTGCGCTACAAGATGGAGCATGTGCGTGGCGACTACATGCTCTGGATGGATGAGCACGATGCCTTTTGTCCGCCGTCTTTGCAAAACGTGCTTCGCCAGATGGATCGACTCGTTTTGGAGCAGCTGCCAGCTTGGAATTTGGAGCTCGGGTACACTTCGTTGCTGCGGAAGAAAGCAATGGTCACGTGTTACCCAGGAAATGGAGCAAGGTACACGAAACATTGCGATAACCCGAATAGAAACGGCCGGAAGGTAAGGGTTTGCATGGCCAAATGGTGCGCCTCCTTTTCTCGCTCAAAAAGCTCATGTTTGTCACATCGTGGGTTGTTGCTTTCCTGATCGTCTAGTAGCTGACTGCGATCCTATATTTGAATGCGGACTGGCAGCCTGAACATGGAGGCGAACTCCAGCTTCACGTACCGAACAGCTCAGAGGAAACGTGCAGGATTGCACCGCAGATGGATCGTTTGCTGCTCTTCTTCTCGGATCGGCGCGTCCCACACGAAGTCTTGCCCTGCTATACTCGGAATCGCTTTGCGCTTACTGTGTGGTATCTCGACTACGATGAGTTCATGAATGCTCAAGTGTTTGGCACAATGCTCCAGAACCAGAATGAAGAAGAAAAGCGCATCCAGCAGGAGATCACAACTTTCGAGTCGGTGGCACGAAATCAAACGGAACTTTGAAAAGCGACACAGGGATTGCTGCTGGACATTACTTTATCGACGGTGTTTGCGCAAGAAAAACACACCGATGACGATCGCTGCGGGGAGTGCTGTCAGGAGAACGATCGTTGCAAGCGAAGTACCAGCAAAGAGCGAACCGCTTGCTTCCTGGTCGCTCTCAGATGAAGACGACGGAGATGATGAAGACGCGCGATCGGTGCTGCCGATCGGAGCAAGTGTGAGGAGTGGCTCACTGTCCTGCTCGGAAACCTCTGCGGTCCATACTGTACTCGTTTCTGGCGGCAAACTCGGTGATTGGGTTTGCTGAGCACCAGTATAGCTTCTTGCATTTTCCCACCGGTAGGCATTCCCGAGCCCATTCTGTCGCTGTGATTTCCTCTGCAAAGAGTCCGCGCCGTCACACTCATCACATGCGCACTTGGATTCTCCCACTTCACGACGACGACGCTCAAGCATTTCCTCGCTGGTCTTCAATTGCATGAGTGCATCCTGCAGTTGGTTTCTCAGACAAAGCAGTCGTTGCTGTTCACGTGTCAAGTGACGCGACTGCTGTCGATGGAATCGCTGTGATGGTCGTGGCATCTCCCTCCAACAGGGTGGGTTCGGACTAGGACAATCAGCGTGACCAATCCTCTCCATGGATTTTGCTGAAATGGTCTCCGAGCGGTCAAGAAGAACGAGACTCCACGCAAGATGCTCTTCGTATCCATTGCGACCGATCAAACCGAGCTTGATCCAGGTGCATTGCTTCAATCCGTGGTTGCTACACTTCGGATGTGTTCCCTGTTCTCTGACAACAAATCTCTGGTGCTGATGTGCATTTCGTCTCTTTTTAAATAATAGGTTTGACTGAATATGACGATGAACTTCCTGCGATCTGTTTTATAACAGCGAGGGGGAGTTTGACATCTGGTGAGCCACCGAGTACGATAAGGCGGATGAGGAAGCATCACTCGTCCGACTGCTGGTCGGTGTCCGCATTTGACGAAGCAAGTACGCGACTTGCACAGCACTCGGTCTCGACGCAGGATCAAAGCTGAGACATTGACGCGCCAAGTCCACAACGTGGAAAGGAGCGCTTTCCGTGAACGAAGGCTGCACGTCGCCAGTAGTGACGCGACTCAGCAGATGGGCTTCGGAAATACCCAGCTCTGCATACGGGATCCGGAAAGTCTCCAACTCCGAAAGGATCACCCCGAGCGAGTAAATGTCGACCGCTTCGGAGTAGCGGCTGCTCCCTGCTAGCACTTCTGGCGCTGCCCATCGCGCTGTTCCCACGTCGACGCTCACGCTGTCGTCGTCGTCGTCTTGATACCGAGACACCCCAAAGTCGGTCACCTTTGCGTGTAAATCTTCGTTCAGAAGCACGTTTCGAGACTTCAGGTCTCGGTGCAGCACAGGTGGATCGAACGAGTGCATGTACACGAGTGCTTCCGCAATATCCGTCGCGATTTGCCAGGTGGTGTCACTCCAGTGAGAGAGATTGTCCTCGGTAGAACTACGTTCAGCAGTCGCTCTCTCCGCTTCCGACCAAGCATCTTCGCTTGAGCACTTTGCGAACGACGAGATGTATGAGCACAAGTCTCCATTCACCATGTACTCCACCACTACTTGAATATCGCTCTCCATCGTCCACGCGACGCCGATAAAGGACACAATCTTCGGATGGCGAAGTCGCGAATACAGTTTGATCTCCGTTATGAAATGTTGGATCTCCGCGCGATCGATCTGCTCCGCTGGAGATTTCTTCATGCGCTTTACAGCGACCGGCTTCCCTAAATACGAAGCCAGCCACACCTCTCCATAAAAACCAGCCGCGAGCACCTCCACATCTTGAATCTGCTGTGCGTCCACACGCCATTTCAGCAGCTCTTCATCGTCCCACACGGATACAAACCTGCTGCTTCCTTTCGAGCTCAGTAATGAATGTGAGCTGAATGTCGCGCTTGACATCAGGTATTCAACCCCATGGCGAGTGCTCTCGAGGATACTGTCTTTATCGATGTCCATCTCTTCAAGACAAAACATGTCCTTGTCCGCTTCAATACTGTCTTCCACGTTGTCCTTCCCGTTGCTCGTGCGTTTTCGATACCGAACGATGCCGATGGCTGCGACGAACGCAACCGCAACCACAGCAGCCCCGCTTAGCACATACACGATCGCACTGACTCCCTTCGCGCTGGAATTGTTTGCCGCAGAACCGGAAATCAAACTCGGATCTCCTACGACACAGATCGAATACCCATGCACCTGCTCTGGGAACTCGCACCATCCAGTCAACGAGTTCGAATCGATCGTGAACACCGTCAACTTCTTCAGGAAGTTCAGCTGCTCCTGTGTGAAAGTGAGCTCGCTGATTTTCGCATTGCCTGTGAAGTGCAAACTTTGCAGATTGCTGAGCTGGAAAACTTGATCTGGAAAACTTGTAAAGTCATTTTGCGAGAGATACCTACACCAACAGATGTTTGCTGTGAGTGAATCGAGACCTTGCAACCACTTAGACACAGCGACGTGCACCAAGAACAATCGTACAAATGCGCGAGGGATTGCAGTTCGCCGAACGCCACAGGCAGTTCAGTGAGCCCATTGACTGAGAAATCCAATATCTCTAGAGATTTCGGCAATGCATCGGATGGTAGCGGCAATGCATAGGCATTCTTGGACATATTCCTACAAACAGCAGCATGCCAGTTAGACTGCGAAATACATACTGGGATAGAGTGAAGGTACCCCAGAAACTGCTTACAAGCGCTTCAGACTTGGGGGCAGAACGGATATTTCTCTGAGCGCAGCTTCGGAAACATCCCTACACGATGCAGCAGCGACGCAAAGGTAAGAGACTGACACTACGCAGTAACCAACGGATCGCGATGAACGCGCGAGTGTGAACTCACAGATTCGTGAGGTTGACGAGCTTGCCGAAATCCGCTGGGAGCTTCGACACCTTGGCAGCTGACATGTACAGCGTTTCAAGAGATCGGGGAAGTCCACTCAAGTCGGATTGATCAAAGTTATTCCATCCGAGCTCCCTGCGAGAAAGGTGCGCCGGACATGACAGTGAGTGACTCTAGTCATGAGCCGCGATGTGCAATAGCGCGGAGGGAGAACCACTTACAAAAACTTCAGGGAGCTCATCTGTCGCACATCCGGAGGGAGTTCGCGGAGACCCTGTGCAAACATGGCGCTGTTCGCATGCGCGTGGGTTAGCAACAACATGTCTACGAGACTGCGCAAACCAGTCGCTGCGAACACTTACAATCTCTCCAGTCCCAATGGCAGACTCCCTGCATTTGGAGGAGGGATGGCATTATCGGACAAATCACTGCACATATACATGCAAAAACAACCATGAGTACCAGCGCGCCAATCGCTTGGGTCACCATCAACTGCATCGTTCAGGAAACAAACGCACAGCTTTTTCAAGTGCGCCATCCTCAGTATATCGTTTGGGATGGTTCGTAATTCACAGCTCTGCAGATTCCTGGCGAAAGCGAACCACATAGAGAAGTATCAAGCGATTGTCCAGCACGTACGCAACTAGTTCGTGTCGAAGAGTGCACAGAGCGAAAACAAAGCTTACAGTTCTTCGAGCGCTGTCGGTAATATCCCATCCGCTATCGGCAGCAACCCGTTGAGACTCAAGTCCCTGCACAGACCAAGTGGAAACGAATGCGTTAGAAACGCACAGACTAGCCCACGATGCAAGAACATCCATCCACGTACAGCTTTTTGAGCGAGGACAGGTTTGAGATTCCCTTTGGAACTGAACCGAGGCGGGTATTTGATAGATGCCTAGAAGCACATAGACAAGGGGGGAAAGGTAAGTGTCAGCATCACACTTTCTCATGAAAAAGCAGCGACCATTTCCATATATATGTGTGCATTGCACGTACAGATTCTCCAAGGTTGGTAGTGCTGGGAAGTCTTGCAGCGTGTAGAGATCGATGTTCTCAAGCATCAGCGTCTTTGCGTTCATCGCATTCTTCAAGACGTCGAAGTTGAAAGCCACAAACACGACGACGCCTTTCTTGATAACCGGGTACGACACCGTTTTATCGACGATCGGGAGCGCATTCCCTGAAATGGAGCTAGTATGTCCATCACCCCAGTTGGTCAGCAAATGTGTTTCCGAGAGGCAGTTAGTGTCCACGTAGGAAAAGAAAACCCTGCACCACTTACATATCCGTGGTTGTCGGCGGGAACTGCAAGTCCATGATCTGCTCGACTGCTTCGATGGGCTTTTTCGCGAGTCGGAAGCTCGGGTCGCTTTGTGCACGCACGACGACGTCTTTCTTGTATTCATCGACCGTGGTGATCATGAAATTCCACGACTCGTTGGCGGCTCCGCTGAACGGATAGAAGCACTCGATCGCACAGTCATCGCCACCCGCGCTGCCTGGCTCTCCATCAACACATTCCGCATTCGTGGTCGCATTCCTGGAACACGTGCTCTCCTGCGAGTAAAAAATGCATGGCGCGTACTCGTTCCCACACGCGCCGAAGCAGTTCATCGTGAGCGCTTGAGCCGTTGGACTTGACGACGAAGACCACGACGGACACGCGAATGCGCTCACGAACACTTGCTGCTGCGGTTGCTGCATCCCGGCAACCAGTGCAAGCGCGAGCAGGGTCGCCTTGATCGCGGTCGTCGTCACCACAGCAGCAGCTTGCGCTCTGGGTCTGCGTCGCGACGTGGATCCGCATCCATCAGCACTACCATCCGCAGGACCTGGACTCTCCTCATCGTGCCGCCGTCGGTGCCTCATCCTCGAGAGAGAGAGAGAGAGATACGCAGCAAATGGTGGTCTACCAGAAACGCGGGTCGTTGTGGGGGTTCCAACGCACTCCGCAGCGCCTATCGAAAGCGTGTGTGCACACGGAAGAAACGACGCGCTTTTGCGTGCACGAGCGCCTTGAACGCGTCCAAGTGAATGCGTTTATGCGCGTGTTGGTGCTCGAATAGCGCCTGCAAAGTGAGCGCACTCTCTGGGTGGGTAGAAACTGCGATTCACTTCACGCAGCAGCAGAAGAGCCTCTCCGCTTTTCCTTCATCACCACCGCAGTCACGGATTGGATACGTACAGTACCCTACATCAGACAGCAAGAAAGAAAGAGAGAGAGAGAGAACATGGAGGTGCAGAATGCGGGCTCATCGCGACAGGTGCACTCCCATGTCGTGTATTCAGTGCAAAAATCGGCGATCTCCCGCGCTAAGTGCGGATGGCTCTGAATCTGCATGAGGTGTGCGAACTTGGAAAGCGGTTTGGTGGAGCAGCAACGAAGATAAAATCGATGGGAGGTTCCAGCATCGGATGATCCGAGCAAACGGAAACCGAGCGAGTCCCTTCTCACTGCACTCAGCAGCACATCCACTGCAGACAAAACGAATAGCTCGATCGCGCAGTTGGAAGCACTACTCGAATGCATGGTGCACGAGAATCGGCTTGTTGGCGATCCAAACCGTCCAAAAAGCGCACTTAGCGTTTCTTGAACTCGGAAGACACAGTTGCTCGTATTTTCTTCTTTCTCCTCTTTGTTTCCGACCCAAGAATTGTCTAATTGTGCGAACCGAGAAACGGATGCTGAGCGGATAAAAACGAGCAAGCACCACGACAACAAAGCGATGCGCTCTTCAGAAATGCGTCACATGCCAGATTGCTCCACACACACACGAGATCTATGGACACCTCGCCGATCAACGTGGCATCGCTTAGGAGAGAGGTTTGCATCTCAACACTGCATTGACACCAAATACAAATATCAATCGAACGCTTTACATATACGACCACTATTTTTTTGGACTCCAATGGCTCCGCGGTTGGAACCCTATCACTAATATCTTACAACGCCAAGGTTCGGTGCCAATCGCGAATCACTGACGAAGCTCCCGAGCGGTGCGCACTCCGAGTGCCTCAAGCAGATAGATGTCCACACTCCTCTTCGTGAAACTTCATTTGACGCAGCACATACGCGACTTGGACGGCACTCGGTCTGGACGCGGCATCGAACGCGAGGCATTGGCGCGCCAACGTCACGAATTCTTCGGGGGCGTTCTCAGTGAACGTTGGCTGCACCTCGCCTGCAGCGACACGGCTCAACAGGCACGGTTCCGGGAGCACCACGTCTGCGTACGGGATCTGGAACGTCTCCAATTCCGACAGGATCACCCCCAACGAAAAAATGTCGACCGCTTCCGTGTAGTGGTTGTTTCCAGCCAAAATCTCAGGAGCTGCCCATCGTGCGGTGCCCACGCCGGCTGTCATCACCTCGGTGCCTTCGTCTTGGTACCGCGACACCCCAAAGTCGGTCACTTTGGCGCGTAAATCGTTCGTGAGAAGCACATTTCGAGATTTCAAGTCCCGATGCAGCACCGGTGGATCCAGCGAATGCAGATACACCAATGCTTCCGTGATGTCCATCGCGATTTGCCAGGTGGTGACACTCCAATGAGAGTGAGCTTCAATCCCTTGTGAGAAATCCCACTCGATACTCGTGGTCTCCGTTTCCGACCGAGAGTCTTCGCTGGGATGGGTCGAGTTGGATGCAATGTATGAGCACAAGTCCCCATTCCCCATGTACTCCACCAGCGCCTGGATATCGCTCTCCATGGTCCACGCGACGCCAATAAAGGACACGATCTTGGGGTGGGTAAAGCGAGAGTATAACTTGATCTCTGCTATGAACTGCTGGATTTCAGCGCGACACATTTGCTCGGCTGGCGACTTCTTCATGCGCTTCACGGCGACACGCTTGCCCAGGTATGTGGACAGCCACACCTCTCCATAGTACCCAGCAGCGAGCATTTCCACATCGTGGATTTGTTGGGCATCCACACGCCACTTCAGTAGCTCTTCGTCGTCCCACACGGATACAAACTTACTGCTTCCTTTCGAACTTGTTGCGTACGAGCTGAATTTGGTTCCCGATGACATGAATTCAGCGTCAACCGAAGGACTGGAGTTTTCGAGAATGCTATCGGCGTCCATGTCTCCCAGGCAATACAGTGGTTTCTCCGATCCGCGGTTCTCGCGTCCCGACTTCTTCGTCGCGCGCCAACGCTTCCAAAGAAACGCGACCAGAGCTATGACCACCACAGCACCGACTCCAATCAGCACCCACGGGACAATGCTCACTTCTGTGGACTCGGTGTGACCTGTGATGCACACGGAGTGGCCATGCAGCTGCTCGGGATGCTTGCACGAGGCAGTGAAAGCGTTCGGGTCGATCTCGAACGAGGTCAAATTGTTGAGGAAATCGAGCTGCTCACGCGTGAACGTGAGTCCACTCATATCTCCATTCTCGGTCATGTCCAATATTGTCAGATTGCTGAGCTGAAAGATTTGCTCGGGAAAAGTCTTGAACGCGTTTCCCTTTAGATACCTACGAGGAAGAGATGACCCATGCGCTTCGAATCAGACCACTGACGGCAACCGAATGGACGGGGTAAGTCATGAACGCGATGGCTAGGAATACGTACAACTCTGCGAGGGACTGCAGTCTGATAAAGTCTCCCGGGAGCTCAGTCAAACTATTCCCACCAAGGTCCAAGTATACCAGAGACGGAGATAGTGCGCCAGACGGGAGCGATGACAGCAATTGGTTATAAGCTAGGGACCTGTTTCACATCATGAAGCAATAGAATGAGAGGGAAAGTGTGAGCGGCGCCTTCGAGAAGCAGAAAAACATGAACCAATCCGTACATATTCTTGACATTTGGCGGGAGCATCGATGCTTTGATTTCCCCGATGGAATTTTGGGACACATCACTACACGATATGGACACAAACACATCGGTTAGCCGCCTCCCTCTAGAGCACGAACCAGCATGTCCGTTAGCAACATCGCCGCGGATCTTACAGTGACACAAGGTGAGTCAGATCACAGAAATCCTCGGGGAGTGTCCGCAATTCGCTGAATGTGATGTAGAGCGTTTCCAGAGACCGCGGAAGTCCGCTCAAGTTGGCTTCTTTGAAGAAATTCCACTCGATGTTCCTAGTTTTGTTCCAGACAAGCAGCGACGTTCGATTCCATACTCAGTGTTTATATCGCACCACATCGAAAGAGCGTCCACTTACAAGTACTTGAGCGAGCTCATTTGCTTCACGTCTGGAGGTACATCCCGAAGGTTCGTCTGCACCATCGCACTGCGAGGAAATGGCGGTCAGTAAGCACCTAGCAGACAGCGACTCCTGTCCATCCTCAGGTTACTCACAATATTTCAAGTTGCAACGGCAACGTGTTTGCGTCTGGAGGAGGGATGATATTGTCTGACAGATCTCTGATTGCGGCAAAAGAGGAGATCCGTCAGTCGAGCGAGTGGCTAGATGCGTACTCTTCCTGTTCGCATGGCAACGTACAGTCTCCTTAGTTTTGGCATCTTCATGATCACGCTCGGTACTTCTGTCAATGAGCAAAGCTGCAGATCTCTGTTTCAGGTGGACAAGAGAAGCAGACAACCAGCAAGTTAGACACACGGAAGGGGACTCGCGGCAGAGGCGCTGTGCTTTCTTCTCACAGTTCTTCGAGATTGCTTGGGAGATCGGACTCGCCAATGGTCTTGAAGACGTTGAGACTCAAATCACTGACACAACACCAAGTCAAAGAGAGAGAGAGAGACATAAATGTCAGTCTCTCAGCAAACCCGCATCAATGGGGATCCAAAGACAGCATGACAGATGCAACACTTGTTACGGACAGTTTCTTCAACGAGGTGAGACTTGATAACCCGTTCGGGATTGACTCGAGGCGGTTGTTTGAAAGAAACCTAGCACTCAAAAAGGTGAGTTTTTCACGAACTGCTGCTCGCGCACAAGCGCAACAACATGCAAAGACACTCACAATGTCTCTAGATTCGTAAAGGTTGTCGGGAAACTCACGAGTCCGTTCAAGTCGACGTTCTCGAGAATCAGCGATGTCAAGTTCGACGCACTCTTGAAAAACTCAGACACTGGGAGTCCCAAGTACACGACGGAGCCTTTTTCGACTACATGGTAGTCGATCGTTTTGTCGAGAACCGGCAACGCATCCCCTGAAATAGCGCTGCAGCATTTGACACATCCAGCACGACGACGTAAGAAACAACAGCCACAATGCACACGAGCACAAGAGTCGCACGTACACGTGTGTCGTATTGGGTGGGAACTTGAGGTCGACGACCTGCTTGAGGTACTCCACCTGTTTCCGCGCGACGCGGAAGAACGGGTCGCTCTTCTGTTTGTAAATGACATCTTCCCCGAACCCAATGCCTTTCGTGGTCACCAGCAAGTTCCACTCGTTCTTTGCTTCCCCACTGAACGGATACAGACACTCGACCGCGCACGCATCTCCGTCACCGTTGATGCATTCGCTCGACAGCGAGTACTCGTTGTTGCTGGTCGCGCACGCGCTCGCGTTCGCGTAATACAGGCACGGCGCGTACTCGTTCGCGCACGCGCCAAAGCAATTCATCATCAGCGCCTTCTCCTGCGGCGTCGTTGTGTCGCCACTCGACGGGCACGTGAACCCGCTCACCCCGACTACGGTCCCTGTACTGACAGCTGCTATCCCACAGAGGCATGCCGCCATGCTTCGAAGAAACCGACGATGCACGCGACTGCTGCGCTGTCGCTGTCCTTCCAAGCATCGATCGCCCGTGCCACTCGATTCCCGCTGCTGTTGCTTCATGGCGATTGCGCCACGTCGATGCGAGTGTCGAACCCTCTGCTCGTTGCTCTGGTCTTTTTGGTCAATGCGCACTCTGCGTGTCAATCAGAGTGTCTGTCTGTCTGTCTCTGTCTTTCTGCGTGGTGTGAATGTAGCACTCAGTCCACAATTGCGGAAGTGAACGGAACGAGTGGGACGCGCTGTTGTTGTGCGCGCAAAATGCTCCCAAAACAAAAAGCAAAAAACAAAAAAGCAAAAACAGGCATCAAGGGAATGGAAAAAAAAGACGAAGAGCTCCATTTTGGTTCCGGATGGCGCCAGGCGGATCCCGCACTGAACCGCTTTTTTTTCCATTGAAAGAAGAAAGGGCAGGGTGGAAAAGCCGCAAAGAGACAAGAAGAGGGTGCCTTTTCGATACTGTATGCGGTGCAAAAGCATCCCTTCAAAAATGTGTCTGGTGCCACAAATCACAAGACGCTCGGAGAGTACTCTTTGCGCACTTCTGCAATTGTAAAGTGTGCTGCTTATGAAGCCCACAACTCGTCTTTTCGGAGTGTGCAACACTTGACTGGAGTGTCGAGCGACGGTGTTCAGTTCAGCTAAGTGCGGATTCATGCGCACCAAGCGATGGGTACGCGCACTTAATCCTGTCTCACATTCTTGACGCTCATATTACCAATCTCAGATAAACTCGCGAGCCAAGTTGAGCAGCAAACCGACAGAAATGCAGAAATGTTTCATCCTTTTTTCTTTTTGGAACCAATCGTTGGCGCACATGTAGCAAGTGGATAGTGCATTCTCGTTATAGGGTGGTTGGTCGATCATAGGGTGCTCCAACCCATTGTGTGTCACAAAATGCCAATCCGCAATTTTTGCGAGAAGCATTGGGGTAGATCGCACCGCTATATCAGTATATTCGTCGTCGTCGTCGCGAAGAAAGAAGAAAGCTGAAGCAACCACAGGGATGCGCAAAGTGACACCAGGTCTCCAGATCTGCGATACCGATCCTATCGGCAGGTTTGCGATCTGCTCCGCACCCTTTCAGGATTGGTCAACCCTCGACGAAAATCGACAACGATCTCAAGTTTTGTTTGATTTGGTTCATATTGTGGACATGCAGCTCTATGAAAAAAGAAAAAAAGGAGGCGTGACTCGGCGAAAGGGAGGAAGGAACGCTCGCTTACGCACTGATGCCCTGCACGAAAGGATCCCCTGCCACGTCCGCTTCGGCGGCCAGCGCGGCTTGCTCTTCTAATAGCTTTTGCTGACGCTCCAACTCGTCGTAGTCGATGTTCGCCAAAATGTAGATGATGATCAGCGAGATCACGCCCATCTTCAGCAGCTGGCGGACATCCTTCATCTCCATCGACGTGATCGACGCAAAGAAGATCTTGGGCGCAAACACCAGCAGACAGAACTGGTCCCACACGAACGCACCGAGCACGTCCAGCGCGAGGATGCCCGTGAGCAAACGCGCAAAGCGAGGATCCGGCATCGGCACGATCTGCAGCACTTTGTTGAACAGCGGCATCGCTTCCGTGCACAGCAAAAACACGCCGACGATGCTGATCCCGAGCGAGTACAACAGACCCGGGTTTTCCGTCATACTCTTCATGAACGGACGCCCCTTGTAGTTGACTGCGCACACGCTGACGGTCTGCACGCCATTGACCAAGAAGATCACGGTGCTCATGACATTGGGCTTGAACTCCCCAGGACGCGAGTGCGTGAAGTCGCCCTCCGGGGTGTATTCCTTCGCCAAGTTGGTCAAGTACACCATGCAGCCAAGGTGCAACGCAAACTGACCGACGAGGCTCGAAAACAACGCCGGGTGGAAGATCGACGTCAATGGACGCACCGGCGACAAGTTGGGCAGCGGCGTCGCGCGACTGAGCGTCACGCTGGCCACGGTCGAGATCATACCAAGCGCCATCAATTGCGAGTTCGCGTACTTCACCTTGTCCAAGTACAGCACCGACAGCGAGTACGAACTGATCAGACAGTTCACGGCGAGGATTTGGTACATTTGCATGGTCGTCACCAGCGCGCAGCGACCTTGACGGATAATGTCGACACACCCCTTGATCGATGGCGCACGCGACGTGAACGGCGACGCGATCGACGCATCGCCAAGCTTCACCATCGGCACTTCCCCGTCTTCGAAGTCGTCCATGTACTGATGCATCGCCGCGTTGTTCGCAAAGTTCGCAAACCCCTTCGCTCCCGTGCGCTCGGCTTGCAAGCGCTTGCCTTCCTCGGCTTCCCGCTTCGCAAACGCAGCGATCGCCTTGATGCGCGCAAACGACTCCCCGCGGGCTTCCCGTTCACGCACATCGGCTTCGATATCGGCTTGCTTCTTGCGCATGATTTCGTCGCGTTCTTCCTTGCTCAACACTTTCTTGACCAATGGGTTCGTCTTTTTCACCACCTTCTTCTCCTCCGGTTTCTTCTCCGACGCCAAGATCAAATCCACATAGTCCTTCTTTTCCTTGCACTTGGACGCATCGATTTGCTTCTGAGCCAAACGCTTCTTCAGCACCGACGCGTGCAGCTTCATCAACTCGTCACGGGTGCTCACATTCGCAGCAACACCGCCCTTTTGGAACTTCGACACACCCGTGATGCTCTTGTCGGCATTCGCGGAACCAAACCCGCCGAGAAGCGCGACCCCGATGTGGGCTTGCTTCAACGCACCCACATCGTTACCACCGTCGCCGCACATCAGCGTATGGTGCCCGTTCTTCTTCAAGAACGTCAACACCTTTTCTTTCAGTTCGGGCGTCATTCGCGCAAACACACGGATGTGGTGCATGTTTTTCCAAATCAAATCATCGACTTCGCTCGCCGCCGCCAACGTCTTGCCATTCACACACAGATCGTACTTTTTGACGAGGATCGGGATATCGGAGCTCTTGTAGGTATCCATCGCCCCATCATCTTCGGCACGCGTCCACACCAACTCACCTTCGGTGGCGCCTTCGCTCAAAATCAACGCCGGACGTGTGACGATGCCCACTTCCCTGGACACGTGGACCGCCGTCAACGTCGCGTCCCCAGTGATCATCGACACACGGTGCGAGCTGTCCTTCAGCATCTTCAAGATCTCACCGCTGTCCTTGCGCACAAGACACTGGAATGCCGCAAACCCAGCAAATTGCAGCTCGCTTTCAGCCCAACTGCGCGGCTTTTGCGCGATCTCTTGGTCCGTCGGCTTGCCGTCAATGTCCTTGTACGCAAGCGCCAGCACACGCATCCCTTTTCGCGCCAAGCTCTGGTAGGTCGGCCAGTACCACGCCGGAATCGAGTCTTTGCGGAGCAAGGCGCCAACGGCTTCGGGACTTCCCTTCACGAGCGAGCGGTAGCGGATGCCTTTGTCGCCCAAGTGCACTTTCGCGACGACACTCATGCGCTGCAGCTTGGACGCAAAGTGGTTGCGGTGCAAGATTTGCACAAACACATCCTTCTGGTTGACCGCAGCCCCCCACCGACGTTCACTTGCACGGTCCGAGTCGGGTTTCGCTTGGCACCGGCGCGTCGCCGCGTCGTACGAGAAATCAATCGCACGGATCGACGCTTCTTCCACGGGGTCGCCCACCATTTTCCCGTCGATCTGCACCAGCGAGTGGCAGCCGGCGAGCACCAAACTGGAATCTAAATTCGACGCAATCATGGGCACGTGACCCAACACTTCCTTCGTCGTCGTCTTGGCGCTCTTTGGCTGCGCACCGTCTTCGCAGACCACACCGATCGCAGTCAGTTGGTCGGTTGTCAACGTACCCGTCTTGTCGAACAAGCAAATGTCCACTTTGCCAGCAAGCGAAATGCGGAACGGCTCCGTGCAGAAAATCGAGAGCTTCACCAAGTTCAACAGCGCCGAGTTCACGGCCATCGCCGTTTGCATCGGGAGTTCCGCGGGGATCACACTGGTGATAATCAACACGCACCGCAAGAGCAACTCAAACGTGATCTTTCCCTTTTGCGCGATCCCATGACGCAAGACGTACCCGGACGAGAGCAGCGCAAACACCAGCAAGAGGAACGCCAACCCGTACGCATCCCACGAGCTCCCCGTGACTTTCCCGCTCGAGTACTCGATCATACGCACAAGTTTCCCCTGCGACGAGCTGAAACCCGTACGCAGCACGTACACAATACAGCCCTGATCCGGAGACGTTGGGATTTTCTTCGACGACGACGACGAGTTGGAGGCATCATCGTACGCCACATTCGACGTGTCGCTCTGCATGATCGTCGTTCCGCCAAAGAGCACATGCACTTTATGGTTGGACTTCATATCCAGAACTTCGGCCAAATCTTGTTCGCTCATCTTTGACCCAATCGCTTCTTTCATTTGTGGCACACTTTCACCGGTCAACGTCGCTTCGTTCATGACAGCCGAGCCATCCAGCAGCAAGCAATCGCAAGGCACGCTGTTGTCCGCATCCCCGTCGGTCTCGCGCTTCACCGAGATGATATCGCCAGGCACGATCACATCCGACGTGATCTTCACCCATTCGCTCTTGCGGTACGCATACAATTCACGCGTCTGGTTGCCCATCCCCCGCAACGTTTGCAGGTTCTTCAAGCGACTCATCACGGTCACGCCTTCAAACATCAAGATCATCGCCAACGTAAACAGCGAGTACTGCCAATATTCGTCCAACATGTACAAGCACACGCTAAACACTTGGAACACCGTCAACGGCTCGAGCAACTGCTGCTTGAACATGTCGACGAAGTTTGGCTGCGGGATGCTGAATTCGTTCTTGCCGTGCAGATCCAGTTGGTCGGCGACTTCCTTCTCGGAAGCGAACCCTCTCGAGGAAACGTACTCCTTCACCAGCTTCGACGTTGGCGCCATGAGCTTGCAGAAAGTCACATTGCCCTCGGCATCCACTTCAGCCAAGTACTTGCGCTTTTGGAACACGAAGAAAGGTTTCGCCTGATGACCATCCGCGCGCTTCGGAGGCTTTTCGAGCTGGATGATGCTGCTCTTCCCCTTGAACGAGCGCGGCACGACGAGCACAAACGTCGCATCGTCCAGCTTCTGCACGGGCGTGTACTTAATGAACGCCAGCACGCTGACCGACCACACCTGGAAGAGCACCACGAGACCATGCGTGACCACCGTGAACAACAAGTACAGCAGCGGCACAATCGCAGGCAGGAACGGGTTGGGCAATGGAGGACCTTCTTCCTCCTGGTTCAGCAACTCCGTGTAGTTGATGCTGGACGAGATGTCGCGCACGGATCCCTGCGACAGCGTGGACGCAGCGAGTCCAGAGAGCAGACCGTCGTCCACTGCGTCGCCGACACCCCCCGCAGTCTGCGGGATCAACACCCCGGATTCTTCGAGTTCTCTAATCGCATGCGCGTACGGCTCGCCGATCGTGAGCAAGCAGTAGTAGAGCGAGTACGCGTACAGGAACAGGAACGGCACGTGCTCGAGCCCGTACCCCAAGTTCATCGGGTTCGCGCGACGGCGATGCAGCGAGAGCTTGCGGATGGACTTGCCCGTCCATTGCGGAGCCTCCGCCTTCGCCATTTCTTTCGTTACAATAAGAAACAAAGCGAGTGTGTGTGAAAGAGGGAGAGAGAGACACACACAGACACGCACAGACACGCACAGAAACACGGAGGAGAATGAGGGGGTTTCTTCTTCTGCTTCTGCGGTAGCTTTTCGACTTGTGAGCTCTTGTTTGGTTTTTGTGTGTGGGGGAAGGAGACGAGGGAGCGTCTGCGTGGCGCACAGAGATGACGAGGTCGTAATCTTCAGGAGGTACGCTGACAGACAGAATAGTTGGGTGTGCGATGAACACGGTGCAGCTGACATTTTGTGCCGGAAACAGCGGTACCCATGAAGGAATGAATGTGGTCTTCTCAAACAGCATGACGAGGACATGCTATTTGACGAGATTCTCAAAAAAGGGTGGATGCTGTCGACCATCACTCTTTGTGACATTTGAGCTGGATGAAGAGCGCAGTTTGCCGTTTTTAACAAGCAACGAGAAGACAGAGACACCACCACCGAGCAGCATCGTCTGGCGCATCGATTCGCGCATCGACTGGCGTGGCTTTGGGGGTGATACGGATAGATACGATGAGCAACGAAGACGTGGCGATCGCAGCGCCGTCGCGGGAGCTGAAAACGGACGCTGCTAGCAGGAGTTTGAGCAGTTTGAGCATCAGCGATTTCGCGAGCGCAGTCAAGGGAGAGCCACAACCGCAGCAGCAAGCGGCAGCAAAGCAGGCGAAGAAAGCCGCAGCGAAAAAACAGCGCAGCAAGAGCGGTGCCAGTAGTGCTGCTATAACTGCTACTGCCTCGCCAAGTAGCAGTCACAACAAGAACAGCAATGCAAGCGCTGGCAATCAAAGTGGAGCAAAACGCAAGACGACGACGACAGCAGCATCCGCGAAAAGCAAGAAGGCTGATAGCAGTAACAAGGCAAAGACTCCGAATGCGACAAAGAACGGGAAAGAACAGAGCGCAGCAGTAGCTCCAGCGTCGGCGACATTTGTGCCAGTGCATATGCCAGTGTGGAAGCCGGATGTCGGATATGTGAACGATGGATCGATTCCGATCGCGAAAAGGTTGGTGGCGATGCGCTCGTCGGCATGTGGTTTTGTGCAGGCGCGTCTAACCTGACGCGACCTCTTTGTGTGTTTCTCGCAGACTTGGCCACGAGATGACCAGCTACTGCACATACACTCGTGAGATTGTTGAAAACTTGCAACGGTCGATCGACGATGCGATTGCGCACATCTCGACGTGCGTTCAGACCATTTGGCCAGAGGCGACGGTGACGTGCTTTGGCTCGTTCGCGAGTGGGTTGTGGCTCCCATCCAGTGACGTCGATGTCGTGGTGATGGGGATCTCGAACGACAACGACCCGGACGTGAAAACGCGGTTTGTGTTGGGCGTGAAAGAGCTGCAGCAGATCGCATCGAGACTTCGCAAACAGAAATGGGTGCAGCGGATTGAGGTCGTGGGGAGCGCGAAAGTCCCCGTAGCGAAGCTTGTGTTGGCCGAGAACGACTTACGCGTCGACATCTCGATCGAGAATCTGCACACGCAACTTGGCATCGAGGCGAGCGATTTGGTGCGCGAGTACGTGACAGCGATCCCGGTCTTGCACTCGCTGATCATTGTCTTGAAGCAGCTGCTGCGTGAGAAAGGACTGAACAATGCGTTCACAGGTGGGTTGAGTTCGTACGCCGTCGCGCTCATGGCGTTCTACTTGATCGAGCGTCAGGGGATGACGGAAGAATCCGGTCCGGATGTGTTGGGGCAATTGCTGCTGGATTTCCTCGAGTTCTACGGCATGACGTTCAGCTAC
This sequence comes from Globisporangium heterothallicum, assembly GCA_023334155.1. NCBI lineage: Eukaryota > Oomycota > Peronosporomycetes > Pythiales > Pythiaceae > Globisporangium > Globisporangium heterothallicum. The sequence continues at coordinate 37,673 of JAASGH010000028.1, read as the reverse complement.
GCGACCACGGGTCTCTCGCTGAAACCCGAAGCGTTTGGGGAGTATTTCCTCGCGCATCATATCACCATGAGCAGCGGCATGGCGCTCATGCCGCAGCTCGTGATCGATGACCCCGTGTACCACGATGGACAACACAACGCCGCCGCGGGTGCGTTCGCGATCGCACGCGTGATCTCGGCGTTTGAAAACGCTTTTTACGCGATCTCGTTCCACCGCCCGTCCAAGTTCACGCCCACGCCATTGTGCCAGATCCTGCATTGGTCGGGTCACAGCTCGCCTCCAACCGCGGGATAAACCAAAAACACACGAAAGAGGATGAAAGCGTTCGTTCGGTTGTGTTGGCGGGTACCATAGAGAGAAAGAATAGAGGTCGAGAAGAAGCCGTCCCGCCTCCTTTGTCAACGCAATTTCGTCTGCATCTTGCTGTAAGAATGTATACTTGTTTTTCTCCGTTTAAAGAAGAAAAGAAGCGTATCCAGTTATGAGGAGCTAAAGATAAAATAACGTTCGGGTGGATGTAGCAGCTCGCGCTTCGCCTCATGTGCCAGTTTTGTGCTTGCTCGCGGTTCGTTGTTTCTCGTTCCTTCATACATTAGACCCGTGGCTTTTCCTTGCTCTAGGCTTGCTCGTCACCGTATTGCCCTGGGTTTTGCTGCTGACCGGGCTGACCTGGCGTGACTTCATACGGCGTCTTGTTGATCGTGTTGTGGTGCGAGAACGCTGGGTGCTGGTTGATCACAAAGTAGTTGAAGAACGCGTTCACAAAGAGCAGCACGGCGTCCAAGATCGTGAGCCAAAAGTTGCCCATCGAGAGCGGCCAGATCGCGATGCTGTTGTCAAAGGAAAAGCGTATCGTTCGTGAGGAAATGATTGCCATCTTTTCTCTTGGAGCGTGCAACAGCAGACACAGAGCACGTACAAGAGCAGGAAGATCGTGCGGGTCTGGTTGCCGTACATGAACCCAAAGTTCTGGCGGAAGATGCGGTCCACTCTTTCCGTGCGCAATTCAAACGCTAATAGCAGCGCGCCAAACATACTGTGGGGAGAGAGTCAATCTCAGGAAGCGCTTTGCACACATTTATGAAGAGGGACTCGTACATGATGTAGATGCCGGCAATCACTTTCTGGAAACTGGTCACGTAGCCCATGATCCACGCCAAGAGACCTGCGACGATCGTCGCCGTCGCGAGCAGCAAATTGATCGTACGCATCATGCGAAGAATCGTCGTGCTGTTCGTGGCCTTGATCCTGAAGCATTTCATTGTGTGCCGTCAGTTCATCAAGCATCTGCAGTGTAAACGCGTCCATCATTTTCGATTTTCTTGAGCGAGAAAGACACGTACGAGTTGCCGATCTCGTCCATGAGGTTGGCGTGGTGCGCAGGGGACGCAGCGGTCGATGGAGAGCCATACCCTTGCTGCTGTCCAGCGCCGAATTGACCCGCCTTGGGCGAGATCACCGGAGGTGGCGGCATCGCCGCGCCAGCAGCGTGGGACGGGTCCAGTGCAGGCGGCGCCGAGGGCGACGACGCGTGCAGCACAGAAGGGTCCTGCAATAGCAACAGCGCACGCATTTCGTCCAATATAGAAGACAACGATGAGCGAGAGAGAATCCATCAAGAAAAAACACACACGAGAAAACAAGAAAGCAACCTGGAAAGGGTTGTTGTTCATCGTTGCCGCTGCAGTTGGTGCTGACTGTCGATTACGGAGCGCAATAGGAGAATGGTGCAGACCAAACGGAGGTTGCTTGTTTCCTGGGATGATGTCGAATGCAGAGGAGCTATTCGAATGGCCTCCCTTGAAGCGTCGTCTTTGCGTATTTCTTCTTCTTGATATGTTTATAGATAGAAAGCATGCCTCTCAAAACGGCTCGCTTTTCATATTTTGTGTCAGCTCAGATGCGTATCGATCTAAAGGAGGTATGGATGTATACAGGATGGAAAGAAGCATTGTAGCATATGAACCCATGGTGGGTATGCATATCGCTTTAGAGAGGAACTAGATGATACAGGGAATCTAAAAATGAGGAGGATGAGATCGTGTGATGATGATGAAGGAAAGAAGGGGGAGGAGGGAAAAAAGAAGAAACAGAACCCGAAGATGAGAGATGCTGGGAAGGACGACATGAGCGTGAAGCCAAACGAAGGGGTATCTGCTGCTAATGGATATGATGTATGCTTTCCGTTTGAGTGTGTGTGTGTGTGTCCCTATTTTAAGCACACGGGGGAAAGTGGCTTCGTCCATCCATATGTGTTGCCAGCTTCAAGAACATCAGCTGCTTCCAAAATGGCTCCACTCTGCTTACTTGCTTGACACATGCAGTGCTCGCAGTGTGTATATGCTAGCTTCCAAGTACCAAGCAGTGGGTAGGATGCCTCGCAGGAGAACGAGTTGTTTCGCTTGATGGTTGGCATGCATACTCCAGTGTCCCTCCATGTCGTCTCAATCTCTCGCTTTCTTTCTGACCAGAAACTCGCCACCTTTTTTCTCCTCCTCGCCTCTCGTGCACAGTAAAAAAAACCATTAAAGAAAGAAAAAGCACTCTCAGGATGTCCTCTCCGCTTTCAGGTCAGCTACGTCGCGACATCCTAATGTGTGCGTGTGTGTGTGTGTGTGAGGGAGTGTGCCATCCTGTTTGCGTCCAGATTTTTCGGATTTCGTTTTGTTGTTGTGGATGCATTGTTCCGTGCTTGCCGCTCACATGCTCCGAGGAAACCAGACAGAACACTCGGGAAGCACTCGCGTCCTGTGCCGCGGAATGGTAATAATAAACGGCCACATAACGCCAAAAACACCCCAACGCCATTATTGTGAAGAAACGGAAGCAACGACACCTTCCCAGACAGACTCTCCCTTCGCCGCTTACGCCCGTCCGCTACCTTCGCGCACATAGCGAGAGAGAGAGAGAGATCCACAGTTCTCGCAAGAACGAAGCGGCGATGTACCAGCAGCAACTGTATCATCCGCAGCCACATAGACAAGCGAGCACCACGACCGCGATCGCTCAAATGACAAGCAATGCGAGCGAGATCGAGCAGTTCCGCGCGCGCCAGCGGATGCAGTTCCGTCAGCAGCAGCAGCAGCAGCAGCAGCAGCAGCAGCTCTTTCAACAGCAATTGCGTTTGCTGGGAGCCTTCCCGTCGCAAGGTGGAGGCAACCAAGTGGACGAGGATGTCGAGGAGGATGACGACCGCGTGCACAAGACATCGACGAAGAAACACCGGCAACTGCGCCAACAGCAACAGCTTCACCAACTGCAACGACAGCAGTGCTTCAACAGCACGTTGATGACGAAGCTCCCGAATTTCGGTGTCCAGAGGCGACACGAGCACCATCATTTCGACGCAGCGATGGCGATGCCGTCGCCCGTGCCGCACGAAAGCCACACGATGTTCAACGCGTTTGACTACATGAACTCCCCCGAGGCGTTCTCGTTCGCTGACAACAACGACAGCAATAGCAGCGACGACCAGCAAATGCAGAACGACGACGACCAGCAGGAGGAGGACCACGATGAGCGAAGCCTGTGGCGACGAAGGTTTGCGACGGACGCGGAGCAGCAACGCCGCCCGCCAAAGCTCGGTCAAGTCGCGCTCTGGGAGTCCTGCGCTCCTGGCAACAACCAATTCAGCCACCTGCACTTTGGTTCCCACAACAGCAGTCAGCATCCGTATCACCAGCAATAGCCAAAAATGGGAAACGATGCCCAATGTATTTACAAACAAATGGGGAACGAGCCGTGCAATTTCAGTTCTTTTTCTTCTCGCATACATGTGCACACTCACTCGTACTTTTTGCTGGAAAATTCATTCTTCTCCAGCTTTGTGACACTATATGTTGCTGTTCGTCCATTGAGAGAGAGAGCCACGCGTTTTCCTTCATTTTGAACGACTGGAGTCGGTATGTATATGAAACACGCAAATCATGTCGACAAGGTCGCTGCGTCCAGTCTGTACTTGGACGACACGAGCAAGACGATGAATGCCAGCAAGAACAAGATCACGCCATGACGTGGATCCTCCTGCACCCACGCCACCAGCGAGCCTTCTTTGTCGATGACCGTAGCGCTTTCTTCGGAACTGTCGTCACCACCATCGAGCACTTCATAGTCTTCATCGTCTGTATTCGCCGCACTGGATCCCAGACTTCGATTTGGATCGTGTTCCCCTCCCTCGCCTACATTCTGATTGTTCAACTGCTCCAATTGCGCCGACGAAACGCCACGTAAACTGCGATACACACTGCTGCTTCGTCGCAGACGCGCAATGTTGTTTTCCCACGATCCAGGCGGAGTTGCATCGGACAAGCGACGCACTTTGCTCGCATCGGTCAAGGATTCCAACCATTCTTCTCCTTCGTAGATACTTTCGGTGCGAAGCGCGAGGATCTCACCATTGGGCTTCGTGATCGCAATCTTGATACTCGGTCGCGTGCTGTCTTTTTCAATGGCAAACGGCGCCAGTTCCGACGCACTGAACGATGTGATTTCGGATACTTCACATTGCCTGAGATCCATGACGTCCCGCGCTTTTCGCGAACGCTTGTGCGAGAAATAGGAAAACATCACGCCATCAAGGCGGCACCACCGTTTGGACCATCGAGACGGGATCACTGTCGGCTCTTTCGCACCATCGATCGTTTTCGTGATCTTCTTCTTCTCAAAAGAAATCGACAAGTAGCCAACCTTGACGCGGTTTTCTGGCTTCTGTCGCTTGTAATTCTCCTTCAGGACTTGAATTTCGTCGTGGTACGTATGCACCAAGTCATCTTTCGCCAGATCCAACAAGTTCGGCAGTCTCTGCATCAACTGGGCTCGAGATGCGGAATCGATGGTGTGAAATCCATAAAAGATGCTCTGGAACAGCATAGCAAAGGGCGGTGGGGGAAGTGGGATGTCAACATCACTTCTCGAGGGCGACTCGGCTTCCTCCGCGTTGTTGCCTGCTTTTGTCGGATCGTTCACAACAGACGCGCGCTTTCGAATGCACAAGGTCATCGCTCCGTCAGCCTCGATGGTGAACCGCACTTCATCCCTTGGGAGAACCTGCTTGTGCTTGTAGTCTTCAAACACTTCCAAGAACGACTCATTGGACTTTGAGTCGCCGGATGAAGTGTTCCCATCGCCGTTTCCAGCCACGCCGTTGTTTTGCCCCGTAGCTGGCAATGTCGCAGCACCTGGTCCAGATGCGAGTTGCTTCAAGTGTGTATCGAAGTACTCGATCAACGTATGCAGGCGAATTTTCAGATCCACTTTAAACACCAAGTGCTTTCGGAAGGATCCCTGAGCAAATCGCGCAAAGAAATCAGGGTCCTGGACAATGCTGCCAACCGACAAACCTTTATACTTCAGCAAGTTTTCACTGGCAGCACCCGGTTCCGCGTACAAACCGACCGAGAACCGATACATCTGACCATCATACGGGTGATCGTACGCATCCGGCGGCACTGCGATTTGCTGGGACCATGTCCCAAGGAGCGCACTCCCATCGACAAGCAAGTCCCCAGCAAAGTGGACATTCGAATCCGGATCAAGCAATGGTCCAAAATGCGCAATCAGACGTCGACTCTCTCGACGAAGCTGTTCATGCTCGCGCTCGTCCAAGTCGTCGAGTTCTTCTTTCAGCGATTGGTTGCGTTTGCGCAACGACGAGCGTCTCGACTTGCGCTCCGCGTATACGCTCTTCCGGACACTCATGCGACCAGCATCTTCGCCAAATTGATCTCCACCCTCTCCTCCTTCGTCTTCCTCGTCTTCCTCCTCCTCATCGTCTTCATCATCGTAAAAAGTATCGTCATCACCATCTCCCACTTCGTCGTCGTCATCATCATCTTCACTTTCCGACTCGATGATTTTCTGGTGACTGACGCGACCAAAGATCTCATCTTGCACGTCCAGCACTTCACCTCCCCACAGCGATGGCAGTCGCTCGATCAGACCGCGCTTCGCATCGTGCTGAATGGAGTTCGCGTCGAAAAACAGCGCTTGGATGCATTTACACAGTGCGTGCGACGCAATTGGAGGGTACAGCTGACCACGCAATCGGTACTCAAATCGTCCATCCGGGTTAATGCGCAGCACCATCGACTCGGCTTTCTTGAGCGACTTCTCAATGAATCCGAGAAAAGTATCCAACCCGTCTTTCGCGGTGCCAATGCGCGGCGCAATCTCATCGTGCAGCAGCGCCGTAAGTACGGACTTTGACACGCGTTTGCGCGACGTGATCACAAAGCTGCGCCGAAACGTAGAATGCGAGAGCAAATGGTCGTAAAAAGTCTGATCACCATACAGGCTCTTGACTGTCCGACCATGGAACTTTTCCAATTGCTTGGTCGCTCCCTCGGGGTCAATGTACATCCCCACTGCGAGAATGCGCTCGTCGGTCCACCCCATGCGGCGCACGATCGGTCCAACACCGACGAGAAGGTCGCCATTCGCGAGGCTTGGAGGGAACGTGACGCGCGAGTAGCTCTCCTTAATCGGTCCGTATGTCATGCGCGACTCCAAGATGGGAATCACTTCCGTGAATGCGCCGACCTCAGTCTCTGCGGGACTACCGCCATTGGCGCCTCCGGTACCGCCGCCATGCTGCTGCTTGTCTTTGTTAATATCTGGGATCGGCAGGAACGTCGGACGCGTGCGGCGGTCCCCCTTGTCGTTTTGCGCCTGCTCGACGCTGGCATGGAACACATCGCAGAACACGTCGATCCACTTGCGCTGCTCGTTTTCATTCTGCGCCGCCAACGTGAGCTTCTCGTCCTTGATAAACAGCAAGAACCCATACGGCTTTGGCTCGTTCAGCAATCGGATCGTGATCGGCGTCGTCGGGGTCAAGATGATCTCGCCCTTGCGGTTTCCTTTTTCGCTGAAATACTGCAACCGGTTGCGCTCAAGTGTGAAGTCGCGCCATTTCCACGTGAGAAACGTGCGATCGCGCCGCATGAGCTTGCCCTGCATGAGGATCGTGCCGGTGTACAGATTGCTCGCATTGCCCGCAAGGAACGAGGTCGAGGCGCTCGACGTCAACGAGGAACTCGAGCCGCCGAGGTGTCCCGAGATGCTCGTCATGCTGCCGCCGTTCGTGTGGTTTGCGAAGGAGTGGTGGGGGTCATTGATCGCCGTCGACACTTCCGAACGCCGCATACTCATCCTTCTTCCTTTCCAACACACAGAGTCAGTGAGTCCGTCGAGAGAAAGAGAATGAGAGAGAAAGAGAGAGCAGAGCAGAGCGTTTACGCCAATGCGCTGACGCTGCTGCTTTCTGGGAAATGCGGATGACAACTCGCGCACGCGTTCAGTTTTTGGCAAAGTGGGAGTGTCGTACCCTCGTCCCTCTATAGCGTGATATGAACTGAATACAGAACTGCTGAAGAACTGTGGATTCTCTTGATCGCACAACAACAACAACAACAAACGACGCTAAATGAACAAATGAAAGAGAACGAAAGGGGGGGTCGATATATTCGAGGGCGATAGAAATGCGGTCGTTTCGATCCAGCGTATGCGGGACGGGAGGGATTGTTACTTGAAGCACATGGTCGCGTTAACAAGCAAAATCATGGGAGAGAGAAAGTGCGACATGTGCATGGCTTTTTTTCAAGTCGAAGTGGTCCCGAGTTTTGGCATTCACTATTCGGGAGCGAGTGTTCTGTCCCGTGTTCGGGATCGCTCTACTACCTTAATGCAGTACGTTGGTCTGTTCCGGAAAGAGTGCTCGCATTCGGGACACGCGCGAGTTTTGTTTTGCTTTTGTTGTTCTTTTTCATTTCAAATTTGGCAGAAAGGGGACGAACATGGCGACGACGACGACGTACGCGCACCAGGACGACGAGGTGCAGACGGAGGAGGAATCGGACACGACGATCCAGGCCGAGCGCTATTCGTACACGGAGCTGAAGGAAGCGCAGCGTCGCTGTGGCGAGAAAGCAGTCGAAGCTGCGCTGAGAGAGTGCGGCAACTCGTCCACTGCCCAGCAAAAAGTGCGTTCACTGCTTTGAATCCATCCTCAGACATCCAAGTGCTTGAGTGTGTGCTCTATAATCAATGCGGGGAAAGCGGAGAGGCGACGCTGACAAGCTTGCGTCTGTAGGTATTCCAAGCGCATGTGAATGATCTCTGTGCGAGTATTTTCATCGCAGTCGTGCGGCAATACGACCCGGACACGAAAGGTAGGCTAGATCCACGGTAGGAAGCGACGATGCTTGCTTTTCGCCCGACGCAAGCTATACGGGGACACTGCGCTGTTTGAAACTAACGGGCACTCCCATGGAATGTGTGTTTTGTCTCTTTTTCGTTCTGATAGAGGATGTGGAACCCATTGATAAAGACACCGTGGCGAAAGTCGCTGCGTTGGAGAAGTCGCTGAGAGAAAAGGAAGCTGCGGTCAAAGAGCTGCGAGAGAAGGTGCGTGAGCGGAGTGTTTTTGCAGTGCAGCTTGTATGCTTTTGTGTGTGCGGTCATTCCGTCGTGTGCGTGTGTGGGTAATCAGTGCAAAACGCATTCGTGGACAGGTTCCGAAATTGGCGGCGGAGAAAACACGCACGCAGCTGGAGAAATCTCGCAAGCGAACCGCAGACGTCGAACTCACGTACGTTCCGACCGTAGTGCGTGTGCTGCCATAGAGATGTCCTCATTCTCACTGGTGAATAGTGTTCCAGAGATGCTCGATGATCTGTCGCTGTCACTGAGCGAGCTGGAGCATCTGAAAGAAACATGTGAAAAGGTAGAGTGGATCGCTCGAGCTCTGTCCCGACGTGAAGCCCGCCACGTACTGATGCTATGTGTAACTGCATTCTTTTGCTGCTTGCACTTTACGCAGACCACCTCCACCATTTTCAGCGCGAACACGAAACTTTCGCAGGTCATCAGTCAAACGACCGAAACAATCAAAGTGGTGTGTAGAGGAGCACAGATTTATGCGAGTTGGTGGGTTCATGTACTGATGTGTGTATCAGGTTGAGCGTGCCATGAAGCGTCCAAAGACTTCGGTGGACGTTGCAATGGAGCACAGCCCTGTCCCCAAAACTAGATTCCTCGTTAGTGACCAGGTACGTTTGGTTTCTAAACAGCAGCGGTTCACGACGGAGAAAGAGGTTCTACATGAGTACCCATGTATCCTTTGTATCTCTCTTTGCTCATGTAGGAGAGACCACAGACTCATCAAGCTCCTCCGCCAACATTGAGAAGCAAACTGGCGCTGCATTTGTGTGCGGCGAAGAACGTCTGAGGTTAGGTGCATGAAGTGATCTTCCGAGGCTACAATATATATGCATTTTGGAAAGCGCGATTCTTCGTACGATTTGCGAAGCCATTGGATGTGATCTTGGATCTGCATTGTCAACACTGGTAAAAGGGAAGGGTTTTCATTGGGTATAAAAGGAGGCATTTGATTGCAGAAGCGGAGTGATGGTCTCTGTTTAGTCTTTTCGCTAAAAGGCACATTTTACGAGCTTTTGCCCAATCAAACCGCAGTAAACATTCAGAAAGAGCACCAGATTGGTCGAAAGTGGTTTTCTCTGTTTAGTCTGTCGAATCAGCACTTGAAGATGACGTTTAAGTCAATCTGTTTTAATGCAAAGGTTGAGGATCCCAAAAATAGAAAAAACATGGATGCTTGCACGATATCAAGGTGCCGTATTCGACATCAATATCGCAAGAGGTACCGGTTTGACCACAAGCAAAAGCTCGACTCTCCATTCGAGCTTTCAATGGAGAAAGTTCCTCTTTAGACGGTATATGCACAAAACCGCCCTCTTTAGGGTAAACGCATCGACGATCACGCCAATCTTCACTGTGCGCTATCAAAAACAACAACCGAGCTCGAAAGCGAGGAAGAAGAGGTCCATAACCCGTTTGGCGCTCGTCCCTCCACCAAGTGCAGACCAGACCAGCATGCAGAATTCCTCCACGGCCGCCAGCATCACCGCCGACGTGCAGGCGCTTCGCGCCGCGTTCAAAAGTGGCGTCACGCGCGACTTCGAAGCGCGCAAGCACCAGCTGGTGCAGTTGCGTCGCCTTGTGAAGGAGAACCTGGACGAGATCAGCGACGCGCTCTGGAAGGATATGCACAAGAATCCGATCGAGACCAAATTGTCGGAAGTGGGGCTCGTGATGATGGAGATCCAGGAGCATTTGGACTTTTTGGAAGCATGGTCGCAACCCGAGCGCGTCGGCACGAACTTGGGCAACTTGCCCGGCAAATCGTTCATCTACAAAGAGCCGCTGGGTGTCGTCAACATCATCGGCACGTGGAACTACCCGATCCAGCTGACGCTCACGCCGCTTGTGGGTGCACTGAGTGCGGGGAACACCGTGCTGCTGCGCCTCCCGGGCAATGATACCTGTGTGCACACGACCGAAGTGATGGCGAAATTGGTCGCAAAGTACCTCGACGACCGATTTGTGCGCACGGTGCGTGGCGGTGTTGAAGCGTCGAAAGTCATGCTGGAGCAAAGATTCGACCTGATTTTCTGTACGGGCGGTGAGTTCATCGGAAAGATCGTCGCCGAAGCTGCTGCAAAGCACTTGACGCCAACAATCTTGGAACTTGGCGGGAAAAGTCCCACGATTGTCGACGAAACCTGCAACATCGCGGTCACGGCGAGGCGCATCGCGTGGGGAGGCTTCATGAACGCGGGCCAAACCTGTGTGCGTCCAGATTACGTGATGGTGAGCAAGAAGATCGGGGACAAGTTGGTGGCTGCCATTGAACGCGAACTCCACAATTTCTTCGGCGACGACGCTCAGAAGAGTGATTCGTATGGACGCCTTGTGAACGAGCGCTCGTACGCGCGCGTGTCGGCACTGTTGGCGAAGGACACGAAGCGCGTGACCTGCGGCGGCGCCATGGATGCGAAAGACCGCTTCATTGCGCCGACGCTTCTCAACTTCAAGACCGATTTCGACTCGTTCGACAAGAGTGCCGTGATGTCCCAGGAGATCTTTGGTCCGTTGCTGCCAATTTACTACTACGACACCCTGCAGGAAGCCATCGACTACGTGAACGACCACCCGAAGCCGCTCTCGCTGTACATTTTCACGACAAACGCCAAGAACCGCGAGCACGTGCTCACGCATACGACGTCTGGCGGCGTCACGGTGAACGACACGGTGGTGCATTTGTCGAACTCCAGTTTGCCCTTTGGCGGCGTCGGTAGCTCCGGCATGGGTGCGTACCACGGGAAGCACAGCTTTGACGCGTTTACCCACAGGAAGGGGGTCCAGGTCAAGTACAACATCTTGGATGCGCCACAGCGCTATCAGCCGTACACCAAGTCGGCCGAAACTGTGCTCGCGATCATGCTCGCCCCCATCCCCCACCGAATCATCAAAACCGTCAAGTATGCTGCATTCGCGATCGTGTTGGCGTTGATTAGTGTCCTCGTCAAGCACAACGCGAGCAAATTCCCGAGATTGCAGTAAGTGTGTGTGTGTTATGTAGGATATATGTGGGTTTCTCTTCACGTGTGCACGTATCTTCGCCGCTTTCTACGAGAAGCTAGCAACGAGCATTTCGACAGGTGATGTCGTAAATGGAGTTGAGTGCACCTTCCCATTTCGATTTGTCAATCCATTGACCAGCATCCGAATAGAAGTCCGACTTGTATTTTTCAGTTCTAGTATACGAGCACCATCCGGATACACAACATCAAAAGTAATATGCGTGCATTTATGAAACGCGATACTTTATATTTTATGCGACGCACTCCATTTTGCCCAGTCACATTGTGCTCATCGACGCCAACGATCCAATCATGGCTGCGAAAATGCAAAGCAATGGTCTCCACGGCACGAGCGACCACAACGTGACCGAGACCGCGTTCGACGCGGTCAAGTGCAAACTGTGCGTACGCACGTCTCTCTCTGTCGATACACATAGATGCCTACAACCTGATGCATGGGTGGTGGATTCTGTAGCTCGGCCGCGACGCAGCAGTATTTCTCGGACGATTTCTTGCACTATTTCGTCAAGAAACCTACGCGCAGAATCCCATTGGTACTGTCGCTGTATGTGTCGACGCGCATGGTACGGGTCATACACTGTCGACTCACGTTCCTCCTATGCTGTTGTTCCTGGCGGTGGTAGATTCACCGGGGATACTACTTGCGCCACCTTGCCATCACGCAATGCGTGGATCTCTTCCTCTCCCAGCGTAAGCCCAACGCTCCCCTGAACTCGGTACCTTTTGCTAGTTTCTGTATCGCATACGAGTGAAGCTAATGGCGACGGTTGCGTCCTCGTGTATGTGCGTGTGCAGATTCCTCGCGCGTGCAGATCGTATCGCTTGGTGCGGGATTTGACACGCTTTTCTTCCGGTTGCTGCAGCAATCGCGCCGCAATCTCTCGTTTGTCGAAGTGGACTGTCAAGGGATCGTCGATGCGAAGAAGGACATTGTAGTGGACGACTCCAATTTCACAGCGCTTTTCACAGTGGATGGCAGACAGGTCCCAGCGGCGCGTCCAACCGCAACGGATGCTGCAAAGACGATCGCGCTTCGGTGTGAAGTGGAGAAGCTGCAGTCCACATATTCGCTCGTTGCCTGCGATTTAGGAGACGTTGTCCGCTTGGAAGCCTCGCTGGACGCCGCAGGTGTCGACCGATCGCTACCGACACTCGTAATCGCCGAGTGCGTTGTGGTACGAATGGATACTTGACCAAACACACACACAAATGAATCAACCGAAGGAATGGCTAACGCGCGATATGGCTTTGAATATGTCTGTAGTCGTATTTAGACCCTACTCGAGGGACAGAACTGCTTCGCTGGCTATCGGAGTGGTTTGCAGACGCTACGGCTGTCATCTACGATCCATTCGCGCTCAACGATGCCTTTGGCGAGACGTTGCAGAAGTATTTCGCTGTCAAAGGTTGCGAACTTCGCTCGCTTCGTGCCTTCCAGACTGCGAACGACCACTATCGTCGCTTCCTCAACCTCGCCAAGTGGGAAACTTGTCGGATTATGGATATGAATGCAATCTACGCTGGCTGCACAGACGTCCACGAGAAGCAGCGGCTCAGCACTTTGGAGGTCTTTGATGAGTTTGGCGACTGGATGCTTTGCAATGCCCATTATGCGATTTTTCTAGTGGCGAACCGCACGGCGTCCTCAGTATCCACCGGTGCCACGAGCTCTCCCCATTGGAGCTCCTCCTTTTGCTCGGGTCAGCAAATTGTCCAACGAATGGCTGCGAGTGTTCTCAAACGAGGTCGAACTTCATCAGCGCCAGAAGAATCCTCGTCTGTCGGCATCATTCGCACTTTCCAAAAGCAAGATCTGCGTTCGGTGCAGGAACTTTTCGAGACGACCCATTTGGAATACAAGTCGAAGGCGGTGAAGAAGTTTGTCGCAAATCGGTTGCGCTCCGGAGATATGGCGGATGTGTACCAATCCTTCATGCGACCTACTGGCAGTAGTGGCGGTTGCTGCAGCTGCTTCTGGGTTGCGGAAATCGACGGAAAAATCGTTGGCTGCATTGGCGTCAAGTCAGCGTCCATCAGCAGGGAAGAAGTCATCGGGGACACCAGTCGCCCTGATCTGAGCGCCGCCGAGTTGTGCCGCCTTAGCGTCGATACCGGATACCGACGCCATGGGATCGCGTCTGCATTGGTTGCCGTGCTTGAAGATTTCGTGCGTGTGCATGGCGGATGCACACGAGTTAGCCTCGAGACCATCGGCGCCATGGAGTCGGCACAGAAGCTGTACGCTGCCTTGCATTACGAAGAAACGACAAGGGAGACGTATCAGAGTTTCTCGCTTGTTCGGTTCCAAAAGGCTCTTCTCGCCTGAAGTCCGTGTCGCGCTGTTGTTGCGAGTTCATTTTTGTCAGCGACGCAAGCATCATAAAATCTTATCGCCAACAGCGAAAATGCCTCACGACACATAAAAATACCCAGGTTTCGTTTATTTTTTGCGTTGCGTTACCAACTGCTCACCGTCACATTTCGTTTTCCGAGACTGAAGAAACACTTGAGAGAGCAGACAATGTCGAATGAGCAGGACGAGGATCAAGATCGTTCGAATAAACAGATCCAAGAAGAAGATGTGCTAGCGCAACGCTTTTCGAGATGCCACATGCAAACTGCTGGGACAGAGCTTGATCTCTCCAGCTTGGCACTTCGCGACCTCCCACTTGAAGTGCTCTCAACCGTCCCCACTTTGAGGAAACTCAATTTGCGGAACAATGCGCTCAGTGAGCTTCCCGAGGAACTAGCACGACGACTGCCGCACCTGACGACTCTAAATGTGTCCGAGAATGCGCTCTCGGAGCTCCCCGAGTCCATCGGGTTGCTGCGTCACTTGCAGAAACTCAATCTCGAGCGCAACAAGATTGCCAGTCTCCCACACAGTTTTCGCAAACTGGAAGCGCTTGAAGAATGCAATCTCAAGTCGAATCAGCTCGAAGCGCTGGACGAAGACCTGGGCAACCACTTGATCAGACTGAAGTCGCTGTTTCTAGGGAACAATGCTCAGTTGGCAATGATTCCGCGCTCTTTCGGCAACTTGCCGTCCTTGAAAGTCGTGGATTTGAGTGGCAATGGCGAACTCGCGTTTGTACCGGAGAAAATCCGGCGCCTACACGAACGGAATGTGATTCTTCACTCGCGAGCAAAACGCAGAGAGCTCATTTCGCGGGCTCTGCGCGTCCGCTCGGTCGTGGCGCAAAATCTCAGTACAACCACCCTCGCTGGGAAGCAACCTCATTACTAACGAGAATAAGTGGTTCATTGCAAAGCCAAAGCAGGGGATTTAAGGAACTGCTGGTTGTACAGAATAAACAGAGAGTGCTTGCAGTCTCCGTCCTGACTTTCGCTTGGGAGCATTCCATTTACACTGCTTATTCGCTGATCCACCAGGGGAGGAAGACCGCGAAGTGGATCAACCCCGTTTGCTCGTCTTCAAGACTCGCCTTTGCGACTGCGAGCTCTTCGTCGTCGAACGATTCCCCCAGCTGGAAGCACAACGCTTCCAACTGCTTCGCCGTGATCGCGCCAGTGTTCGCCTTGTCGAAACGCCGAAACACGCTGGAAAAAGCTTCAAAGCGCTCCGTGGAGAGACCCAGCGCTTCGTAGTCAACGTCATATCCATCGTTCGCCATGGGGATGGTGGTCGTCTGTCTCCGCTACAGCACGATCTTTGAGCTTACATGCGCCAAGTGGCGCAGACCGATCTCGAGCAACGCCTTTTCGTCGCCGAGAAACCGCTGGTGCACTTATAATCGTGAGTGCGTGCATTTTGGTGCTCCATCTTTCTGGTGTCTGCCACACACTTTCGTCTACAGTATGGTTTCATTTTTGTTGTTGCTGCTGTGGACGTCGGTGACTTGATTGGCTTCCGAAGAGCTCCGATCTTTCCGAACCTACACCGCGATTCCAGACAGGTATCAGATCGTGATTGTCTCGGGGGACATAAATAGCTTGAAACCAGGTCAGGATCGCTCGCAAAATAGATGCGTGGAAGAAGCACAGAACTCGTACAAGACAACATGAACCGCCCTCACCTAAGAGCGCGACAGCTTGCGTTCTTACCGACCCCACAATTGGTGGCAGCGTTCACAGGATTGAAGAACCCGAGGTAAACCCGAGACCTCATCTCGATCTCGTTGTTCTGCTTCCGGCTCTGCGCTCCCTTGATCGGATATAAATACTTGCATCGAGCTGAACGGATAAGCTCCAACTCGTTTGCAAGCGGATGGGAAACAAATAGCGCCGCGAATCCAATTACGGATTGTATTCTCACATTTGAGCACTTGAACACAAGCAACAGCCAAAGCCCAACTCGCCAGCTCAAGCCGCTCTTCACCCAGCTCCACTTTCCCCTCCCTCAGCCCAGCAAACCAACTCTTTCGGAGTTAGCAGCAGGAGCACCAAACACTCTCTCTCATCTCACAATGGCATCGGCGATGAGATCCAAGACTCAAGCGAACGCGAGCGGCAGCAACTTGAAACCGGATGTGCCCAAGCAAGGCGGAATCTTCCAAACTGTCGTGTTCTCCCGCAAGAACACGAATCACGGTCCCGACGACATCCGAGGAGGAGGAGGCACGACCAAGGGGTCTCCATCAAAGAAGCAACTGGCCGATTTGAGTCCGAACCCGCTCGCGAGCATCGTGCACCAAGCAGATCGCAATGGCAAGCAGGCGACCGCACTGACTGCGACCAACTCCGGCCGCTCGTCGACTGCTGCCACACCACGTCAACCGCAGCGCGGTGATTCGGAAACGACTTCGAACCAAGGTGGTCAAGGAAGTTTCCGCAACTTGTTTGCCAACATTTGGTCGGCTTTAGGGATCAGTGAGCAGCAAGCCGCAGCGCAAAAGGCGAACGGCTCGACTCCCGCCAAGGGGAACGCGAATGCCAAGAGCATCGGCTCGTCGCGCAATGTCGTCGAGCTCCGGAAGAGCGTGCTTCCACCTGCGTTCCCGCAAGATGCCGGGAAGAAGTGCCTCGTGCTCGATCTGGACGAAACCTTGGTCCATTCGTCGTTCAAGCCGACGCAAAACCCAGACTACATTATCCCTGTCGACATCGACGGCACGGTGCACCAGGTGTATGTCTGCAAACGTCCGGGAGCCGAAGAGTTCCTCGTCGAAATGGCGAAACACTACGAAATCGTGATCTACACGGCGAGTCTGAGCAAATACGCCGACCCGCTGCTCGACCGCTTGGACCCAGAAAAGGTGATCCGATTCCGACTGTTCCGCGAACACTGCGTGCAGTACGAAGGCAACTACGTGAAGGATTTGTCGCTGCTCGACCGCGACATCACGCAGACGATCATTATCGACAACTCGCCCATGTCGTACCTGTTCCACCCACGCAACGCGATCGGGTGCTCCAGCTTCATCGACGACCCGAACGACCGGGAATTGGACTCGATCTCGAGATTCCTCGTCGACATCCGCGCAAGTGAAGACGTTCGCAGCCAACTGCACACCTGGGATGCCAACTACTAAACCCGTCGCGAGGGTTTCTTACTGCAATGCTAGAATTCCATTATATATACATATACATATTCATTTCCTTTAAAGGCTAGGTAGGACATGAGAAGAGTTCCCATGGTAGTAGCAAGTACTGCAAAGAAGCAAAACGCACACGTTGCAAGTCCAGCAACGAATGTAACTTTCAAGTAAATCGGAAAATATCCACCATTCTCTACAAACTGCGCCGACTTGGTGTCGATTGGATCTTCCTTCCTGGCGACTTGAGCAAACACGCGCGACCTTGTTCGCCAAGCACTTTCGCCGTGATGTCGAAGCTGCGCGTGACCTGACTCCAGAGATCGTCCGTAAAAACGTCGTGTGGAAGGGGTTCGAGCACTATTCATAGGTGGATGCTTTGTTTATATTTACATGTCGAAGTGAGGGATCACAAAGTGGGAGACATCGGATTAGCGCGGCAGTGCGCGAGTGCTTGGCGACTAGTTTGCGGGGAGCGTTTGCTAAAGTCCTGCATCATCCATGCAGCAGCTCCTTCTTCAGTCCGCAGCAAATGCGCCTTCTACTGCTACTCCGTCGAACCAGTTCCGAGGCTCGAGCAGCAGCTCCAAAATGGGAGCCGTCACCTACGGCAAATCCTGGGCCGAGGATATCCAGACATACCACGTGAGCGACTCGCCGCATGCACGCAAGCGCTCTCTGCCTCTTGAACAACCGCTCTTCCGTCGCTCACATCTGTCAGCGTGTGTTGTGCATTCTTTGTCCCCGCAGGCAGCGAAAGCCACGCTCCCATGGGTGTCCGCGCAGCAAACGCCAGTGAAATACGTCACGCGATTCGAGAAATCGCGCGAAGAGCGGGAATATGACCTCGTGCTCGGGAGATTCCGAGACGCCGAGCGGGAAGCGAGTCTCGAGCACCACGAGAAAGATAAGCTGCAGGTCAACCTCGAGAGCGCAAAGGTGAGAGGATGCATGTAGAACCTCTCTCCATCCGCAGCCGATGCACTCCGCCTCATCACACTTCAAACAGGCAAAGCAACTCCGCAATGTGCAGCGCTTCAACGTCGTCAACCACTCGCCCATGTACCAAGACGCAACAGATCCCAAGGAGAAACCGCCGCAGCCACACCCGTATCGCAAGAAAATCGCGTCTGACTTCAACATCATCAGCAATCGTTCCTATTCAAACAACAACAGCAGCAGTCAGGACGCCACCGCAACGGCATCCCCCAATCGACCCTCCTCCAAGCGGCCAACACGGGAGTTTAATATCCTCACCAACAAGTACGTCCTCGGTCGGTGGTTTTCAAGCTCGTTTCTTGTAGAAGTAGCGCTGATGTTGACCTGCGGACTGCTTTGTTGCATCTAGGTACCATGAAAACCATGACACGCGATCGCAGCTTGACGACTCCAAGAAGAAAGAACTCGCTGCGATCAAGTACAATGCCTCCCGTGACTACGACCCCGTGCGCATCACGTATGTCGACCCTGACAAAGAGCAAACGTTCCTCAAAGCACGCGAGCACAAGCAAGCGATCCACGGACAGGACCGAGTCCTTTTGCTCCCTCCACGGGAACAATTCTCGGAGGGTCATGTCTACAACATCCTCAACCAGCAGGTGTTCAATCCGGAGAAACTGGTCACGATGGTTGAAAAAAGAGACCAGCGCGCGCTGAATAAAATGCAGAAAACGGCGTTTGAAGCGAAAATGCGCGACGTTGGCGAAGCAATGCGCACCAAGGAGACCCAATTGTGCTTGAATCGATACGCACATGAGCGTAATTCGCAGACGTATGTCCACGGGTACGATCCGATCTCCAATCAATCGTTCGATGGTCGGCATGCGAAGCCGAAAATGCCCACGAGGACTCACGCTTCTCTCTCGGCGTGGCAAGTGCTGGAAAGCGGCGTTCCCGTGCAGACGAAGATCTCCCCTCAGCAGGACGCGAGCAGCAGCAAACCTGCGATTCGAACAGCACCACCGTCTTCTCATACCCAGCGAGACAAGAACGAGAACACAAACTGCTTGGGGCTTCAGCAGCGACCGAACATCCTGGTAGTGGACCACGCGCAGCAAAGTGCAGCTCCACAGGTGCGTGTTTGCCCGCTCCCATCATGCTCATCTCGGTATTATTGTTTTGGCTTCATGCGCGATTGCTTTTCGTTCTGACCACCCGTCCCACATATCGCAGAGTGTGAAAATGCCATCCGAGACCACGAGCAAGAAGACGACACCATTGATTCGCACAGGAGGGTTTTCCCATTGACAAGGATGAATCCAGCAGCGCGATTTCATTCCGTCGGACGCATCGTTCTTTTGGAAACCAAACAATGCCTCTTTTTATTTCCTCTTTGGAGCGTGCGCAGCTTTCTTTCAGGTAAAATGACAAAAGAGAAGAGAGAAAACACACACGCAATGCCTAGTTGAACGTTTGTATTGTTTTTCATGCACATGCAACACGAAGAGCTACGATGATACAAACAATGCGGGGGGTCTGCTCGCTAACCTCACCAGGACCAGCGAATCGAGAAAAACGAAATATAGGAATGCATGAAACCCACACGCGCGGCGACGGAAAAAGCACACCGCGCAACCATGAAATATGAAGGCACTTTGCACGCTTGACTGGGAGTCTTGGCGTGCGACACGAGACACAGAGGACATCAGCAAGCCGCTCACCCAGAACAAAGGGTGGACGAGATCATACTGCGTTCTCACCGGCTGATTGAGTTGGATCCGTTGCATTCTCTCTACCAAGAGAGACAGAAAGAGAGAGCGCAAAGGAGAATGACCTTAGCTGAGCAATGGGTAGTACGCATCGTCGGCCATCGCCTCCTGCTTGGTCTTCACAGCATCATGCTGGCGTTTCACGGCGACCAATGCCACAAGTGCGACCAACGCGCTCGCGCCGAGCAGCGCCATCGCACTAGTGTGCTCCTTTTTGCCCTCGGTCAGAGAATTGCTTTCGGCCATGAGAGCGGAGGCAACAGTATTCGAGTTTGTGGACTTAGCCTTTGGCTCACAGCGCTTGATATCAGCAATTCCGGATGGCAGACTTGAGATCGCTGTGCACGTCGTTTCGTATCTCTCACCGCAGAACTCGCAGCATTTTTTGTCCGCTTCGCTTTTGCTTGTAAACACTGTATTCTGCGCGTCTGCTGTGATGATGTTGCCTCCACAAGCCTCGTACGGAGCTGGATTACTGCTGCCAACACACTTGTCCGCAGGACATCGGGCGTCGTTAAGAAGAGGACACGGCTTGTCGATCTCTGGACCCGTGCAGTCCGTGATCTGGAAGTCTTGGTTGCAAGTCTGGGTCAAATCGTTTTGAGTGCCATACCGCTTGTAGGTGAAGTCGCAGACGACGTGGAACCTGGTCAGCGGTGCTGTCTCCGCGAGATAGCGCGCTTGGATCGCAAAACGCGACACGATCTCGCGGGAGTCGCCTTGCACATTCACGATCGTCGCCGCAGTGAGGTGCTCAACCGTCTCCCCAACCAGTCTCTCGTAATTGAGGCGACAGGTTACACTCTTGATATTCATGCGCAGCTTGTCCGGCGAATACTGCAAGCCAACGTTGGCGTGGTAATCGAACGTCACCTCGGCAAAGTCACTCTTTGGGTACGTACAGAAGTCATTCGCCGCTGTGAGCTTTGGCGACGTGGTCTGGTACCACATGGAACGGAAGTTATCGCACACTTTAATGTCGTTGTTCAGGTGCAAGTTGACGTAGAAGAGGAACTTGCGCACGATTCCGCACTGCGTCCACGCTTCGATGGCAATCGGGGTCTCTGCTTTCCTGAACGCATAGTTGCTAGTGGGCGTATCCCAAAGCTGCCAGTCGCCATTGTCGATCTTGAAGCGCCAGAAGACATATTGTTCGAGGTCGGCGCTTTCCAGGTCCGCCAAGATCGAGTTCGGGTTCGCGAGGGTCGTAATGTCGATCAAATTCTCAACGCTTTGAGTGTACTGGCAGTGCGACTGGTCAGTCCCGCTAGCGGTCAAAGTGTCGATAAACTGTGTGCATTGCAGCGCGACATGGATCTGCGTATCGGTGTTGTAGCCTTGTTGCTTCAGTTCGGAGATCACATTTTTGGACTCGGTTGCAATGTTTGTCTTGATTGCCGCGTTCGCAATCGCGACTGTATCTCCGTAGACCACAAGACATTGCTTGATGCGGCAGGAATCGTGATCTGCACAAGTACCCTCGCAGCGCTGAATATCGTAATCGCGTCCGCAAGTGTAGTCCGTCCAGTACTCCTTCAATTCCGTCGACAGTTTAATGCAGTGCTTGCATTGCTTGACTCCGATTTGGTTCGAATCTTGCTTCACCGACCCATAATCATCCACAAGCGGGTTCCCCTGAGAGGCGATGTATCCCTCGAATTGGGATTTCACATAGGTGGCAGTAAAGAACTCCGAGCCACCGGTCTTGTACGCTTCCTTGGCAACACCTGCCAATTCCTCTTCGACAAATTCTTGTTTCCAGATCTTGTTATCGTCGCAGCGAGCGCTACTACAGGCGTCGTTCAACGCAGTGTCTTGGAAGTCAAAGAATGCCTTCACAAGCGCTTCTGCGTCATTGCGATTCTTAGTGGTGAGCTCCAAGATGCCTTCGGTGGGAGTGCAGTCCGAGCCAGATGTGTCGCACAAGATCGCGGGACACACTTTAGTTGCTCGCGGACGGAACTTATCCACGACAGCAAAACAACCTGGACAAGTCGCGCTGGCATTGTAATCGTTTGCTTCCAGCTTGAGGGTGTACTTTCCGTAGGCATCATACACAAGCGAATTGAGTGCGCCTTTGCGGTCTTGCTTGTAGTTTTGCCACGAGTAGGAGTTGAGGATTGGCGTGAACGGGTGATCAGCGTGCTCAACCTCGTTTTTAAGCTGACTTTTCTTATTCGCTGGCAGCGAGTCGTATTTATCAGGGAAGTTGAATGTGTTAGGGATAGTGTCACCGTTGTACACCGGGTCGTTGATGCGAGCAGTGCTCAAATCAATATGCGGTCCACTAGTGAGTAGTCCGATATTGTCGTGATTGTTCGTGCGGCCCTTCGCCACATAGTTGTCCGTCGCGATCGGCGCTGGAATCCCCCATAAAGTACTGATGTCTGTGAATCTGCATTGCGACAGTGCGCTCGTGACTTCGTGCTTGAAAGGGACGGGAGGAGTACTCCACACGCACTGACAGGCGTTTTCAGATACACCTTTACAAGTCTTCGTCTTCGCATCCAATTGAGAACCGGCTGGACATGAGCACGCACACTTGCGCTCACCACTCCCGCTTTCGACGTACGTCACCGGAATCCCCCCCGGGAGGTTCGTGCACTGGAACGTGTTCACGACTTTGAATGGATTGTACATGAACACATCGACAGGTGCGTCCAACTTGATGCAATTCTGGAAATCCCCTCCACAGTTTTTGCCTTTTTCGCAGATCTGGAAGTTGAAAACCGTGCTGATCTGTTTGGTCAGCTCATACTCTTGCACTTCCTGATAGGACTCGAAATTATCCACAAAGCTGATCACAGCGATCGGAACCTTCGCCTCCGTCTTGACAGGCGAACCGTTGTTCACTTCGGTTGTCGTGGGGAGACTCTGCAAGACCCTTCCCAGAGTAGAAAAGGCGGCAATGCGGTCAATGTCACCTGGAGTAACTTCCGAAGACATGAGCATCGTGGCCGTCTGGCCATGCGCTTCGGCCTCCGAAAGCTCTTGGCAAGCGCCAGGCACAACTGCCGTGGCAAATGTGATTGGGCTCGTAAGTCCGTTCTTGAAGTAGTTGGTCGTTTCAGCATTCACAAGAGTTTTCGCCCATGCTTCGATATTTTCGATCGCCGAATCACTCAAGCATTTCGAGATCGCAAGCAGAACGGTGACGCTTTCGCTCATACTCGTTGTGGATTCGCTCACGCTGCACGCAATCAGGTCACTTGGGGTACCGTTGCCGTTGCCGTTGCCATTGCCATTGCCATTATTGTTGCCGTTGCCGTTGCCGTTGCCGTTGCCATTATTGTTGCCATTATTGTTGCCATTGGCATTAGTATTGCCATTGCCATTGCCGTTGCCATTATTGTTGCCGTTGGCGTTGCCGTTGTTGTTGCCATTATTGTTGCCGTTGCCGTTGCCATTGGCATTAGTGTTGCCGTTGCCGCCACCTCCGCCACCGCCACCGCCTCCGTCGACGTTCGCCAAGCCCATCAGAACATGAGCGGGCAATGGATCCGGATCTGTCGGAAGAAAGGACACGCCGTTACGAGCGTACGAGCGGGAAAGCTCATGGTTGAAGTCGACAAACACCGTCGCCGTCGACGCTTTCGCCTCCGTACGAGACGCCACCAGGAACGCCAGAGCGACCACCGGGAAGAGCACCTTCATCAGTACTGTCGTCCGGTTTGCACGAGGTGCAATAAAAGAGGCTCCTTGTTTGCTGGGGTTGCTTTGGGTTGAAATTTGCTCGCTTGGTCACTGGACGGTCAATTCCAAAGTGAGTCACTGCAGCAAACCACGACAACACCGGCAACAGCCAAGCAGCAACGTGCGTCGCTGAGCGAGGAGTCGCGGAGGAGCACACCGCCGCCTCTTCCAAAGCGCTGCGTGCGTGGAGGATGAGTCCGTGAAGCTCCTGTCAACCGGCGCTTCGTTACAGACATGCCTCCCCCCCCACACACACTTCCATCCCTCAAATCGTATCTGCTCTCTTGAAGCGGCGTGCGCCTTTTCGATATCGCTCCCTACAACTCGACTTGGGCTAAGCGTCGTGGAGCGACCATTCCAGTGCGACGCATTCTGTGGACCGCATATGCAGTCGTTACACCAATCCACCACCACCGCTCTTGCATCAAATGCGTACTTCCTTGAGTGTCACGTGAACGTCCCTTCATCAAGAAACGACGATCTGGCGTTTGCTTGCTCAAAAGGTGCTCTGGAAGGTCCGATGGAAATGGAGGATGATCTCTGCGAGACCTGCTGGATCAGCGTATCACCACAAACTTCGGACGACGACGAACGCGACCATGTGCATTGATTTCTCGACGTTCGGGCTCGCCTGCATTTGCTGCAGAGAGGACGCAGTGCTCCTGCCGATATGTCTGGTCATCTGCGATCCGTTGGTGTCGTTGATGCTTCGCACTCACATTGGACTCACATTGGACTCGCTCGCTAACATTTCAAGCTTTGGTCGCATTTACAAGAATGCTCACATGATCTCGACGTGATTGGCCGAATTTATCGACAAGCATCCACGACCCAATCACCCAATCACACACACACACATTGAGTGAGCAGCGCAGTTTTTATTTAGACGCATTTTTTGCAGTCAGAACGCAGCGGAAAAAGAAATAAAAAGAAACCCAAGCGAGTCCGAGCGCGCGCATTCTTGGTGCTGCCGACAGTATTTTCGTTCTCCATGACGGGTGTGCGCCGCTACGGCGACGATGACGATGCCGACCACCAGCTGCCGTCTCCAGTTGCTGCGATTCCTCAGCATGCGCGTGTGCAACCGCTTTTCGGAAACAGCTACGATGGCGATGCAGCGAGAGAGAGAGACCAAGTTATTCAGCAAGCGCAGAGGAGCAGCGATGGGGACGCAGACGATCAACGACCGCTTTTGGGTGGTGCATTGATGGCTGCCGCGACAACCCGTGAGGGGGGAAGCGCGAATGCTGCCGCCACCACCACGAGAGGGATCCCAAACATTCTGCATGCGCTTCCGCACATTTCCCAGTGGCTTCAGGGAGTGAACAGTCAAGCGCAGTTGCAGATTCATGGTCACAGACGTCAAGGTTCCAGTGGGGTAGCAGCAGCAGCATCCGAGTCTGCAGCTGGTAATGGCGGTGCTGGTGTCGCTGGCGGAGGGAACGGCTCACCATCCAGTTCGCATCAAATAGACGAAGTGTTGGTCGCTGGAAGAGGCAACTGGAGCGACTCGCCTCCACGGAGCAGGCGGAGAGGAGCGCCGTACCCTCGCTCTTCGGCATCAGCGCAGTCCCTATCGCCGCCTGGCCGACGCGAGAGCAGCGCGTTGCCCTTTGATACCTCTGCTGAAGACAATGATACGAGCGCTGCTATGGTCAGCGGTCAGGATCTGGAAAGAAGTCACCCGTACGAGAGCGACCAATCGAACAGCGCAGCTCCTCGCGATAGTTCCCAGCAGCCGCATGACGATTCCAGTGCTTTGGCCAGCACTGTGCTTGGGGACGATCCGCTATTGCCAGCAGCTGCTGGTGGAGGTGCTGCTGCTGCTGCTCACGAAGCGAATACCGACGACCAAACCGCAATGGATGAACTGCAGTCGCTGTTCCGACGCTGTCACCACTCGCTCCCATTCATTGGGCTGTTTATTATCTACTTTGCGTATCTGCACACGACGGGGATCGTCGTGTTCTTTATCGGGACCATCGCGATCCTGGGACTGGATCAACGGATGCGTTCCCAGATTGCATTGAAAGAAAAAGCGAACGTGCTGCATCTGGTTGGGATCGTGGTCATGTGCGTGATCGACATGTTTGCGCTTTGCTGCATCGATGGCGATCCAAATCCATTGCGACATTTCACGAAGACCGTTCAAGGCGACGAACACGATGGCGTTTTCTGGGATGTGCTCTGGACCGTCGTCGTCAATGGTGAGTAGCTGGAGTAGCATTTGTTGTGTGCAACTGCTTGTTCGGTGCAGCTTTCGGCGAGACCAGGTATCCTCACACGACGCTTATTCACTTTTGTGTCGTGTAGATTTCATCATTCGCCTCTGCAGTGTCGCTGTGAAAGCGATCGTGGCACTTATCAAGTCGGATCAGCTGTCTTTCTGTTCCTGGAAACGGAATTCGAGTACTGCCAGAGGGTTTGTGGCTCCTGCGGCTAGCCAGCAGTCTTTTTCCTCTACGGAGCTGCACATGGATCCCAGCGACCTTGAGAGTCAATCAGACAGATCAGTGCCTTCTGCTCCTCGCGCTGCCTCGTCGGTCGCATTTTACAGGCGAAAGGTACGTCTGCTCTGCACGCCAAATGCTACCGCGCATTCTGACGCTGATTTTTGCGGTATGGCGGTCAACTTTTTAGCGCAAACTGTATGGGATCATTGAGATGTCGTCCATTTTTCTGCGCTCCTTATTGGCTGGCGTTCCATGGTGCAGTTACTACCAGGTCTCGCAACCTTTGCTTGTCGTTGCTGTTTCGCTGGAAAGACTATCTAACGAGCTCTATCTGTGTGTGTGTCGCCAATAGCTCTGTGCCTCAAAGTTTATCGCAGATATGTTCACTTTTTCGTACATCTTCATCAAGGTGCACGCACCTTATTTTGTATTCCCTGTCAATTATCTCTTCGCTGCAGCTCCCTCTGATCACTGCTTTTCTTTCGCATCGTGTTGCTTTTTCGAATGTCTGCTCAGGCGTTGGTCCTGGGGACCCAGGGTCGAAAGATCCTCGTGCTTGTGCGCTCCTTTATTACGCTAGGACTCGAGTACGGGGTGCACGTCTCCCACGAGGACCTGGTTGAAGCTGGAAACCCGGATTGCTCGATCTGCTACGAGACGATGCACTTGCCCGTGAAACTCTCGTGCTCGCACATGTTTTGCGAGGACTGCGTCATGGAATGGTTTGATCGCGAACGCTCCTGTCCGCTGTGCCGAGCCAATGTGGGCACAACGCAGCGGGAGCAGGATGAGGTCAAACCTCAATTTTTGGACGGAAGTACCAGTCTATTTCCACAATTATTTTAACAAGCTCTCTTTTCTTCCTTTCTCTGCGGAGACCCAGTCTGTTTTGAACGATCTCCCGCTGCGTTCGTGTCGCCATCACGGCGGACATCCTCTTGAATGTACGCGATGGTGACAGCTCCTGGCTCTGAGAGTTTGCCGAGCGTAAACTGCCGTGAAAGAGTGCCTTCGAGTATTGCCCATTCTTTCAGTCCATCCGGGTTCGAAGAATTGACGACGCCACTGTCATTGTCGAAGCACGCGGTGCTTGTTGGAGAACGTAGCGTGCATGGTGCTTCAGGTGACGCTGCTGCTGCTGCTGATGATGATGATGGCGATGGAGTAGTCGCGGTCATTGGTATCATCTCAATCACCTTGAAGCGCATGCACACTTGGATCTCGACTTGGAAGAGATCAAGTTCGACGTCACTCACGATGTTCATCTGCACGGGACATGCAGCATGCGAAGCGGGACAAATCGAGACGCGGCTGTGCTGGCAGAAGAAGCTGATCGCATCGTAGATATCCCCTCCGCTCTGGGTTCGCGAGCTTCCCCGTAGAACGCGCTCTACAAATGCCAGTGCTTTCGCCTCCGTGTACTTTGTGAATCGATTTGTCGGTGAGTTTGGTGGTGGCGCTGCCAACCCCGAGCTTGCGGTGGCGCTACTGCAGTGCACTCGCTCGTGTTTCGCACGTTGCTCGCACTGCTTCACGAATGCCATGACTTTCATCACCACGCACTTGACGACTTCCGAGATGTTGTCCTGCTCGGACCGGTTCGTGTTGTTGCTACTATCCGTCGTAATGAGCTTCTGATCCACGAGGACCTTGTCGCGTTCCAAGTCCTTAATGATCTGGATCATGCTCAGGTTTCGACTTGATCGTCGCTGCTGCTGTTGATGTTGTTGATACATTTGCTGCTGCTGGTCGCGTCCGCTTTTGCCATGAAGGGGGTCATGGCGCTCGATGCGATTTCGCAACCAACTCAGCGAAATGCAAAGCGGGAAGTGTCTGGCCAGCACTTGACGGTACTGCCCCACGCTCCGGACGTCTCGAATTGATCGCTCGAGCATGTACAAATGGAACATGGACACGCGGTCGAGGGAGCGCATCCACGCTTCGACTTCGTCTTCACCCCCATCACAGGATGCCACTTCAAAGGCGAAAATGCCGTAAGAAGCTTGGGGTGAGTCGGAAGTGTCCGACCGGAACGCTGGCGCAGCGGACTCGTTGTTGCTACGCACGGTTGGAACGAGGATTTGGAGTTGATGGCGCGCCTCGGAGTCCTTCGTCCCGTCGGGATCCGAGGATGCGCCGTGACCACTTCGAGTCGATGCGGTCGGGGTTTTTCGCACCTGGCACCCATGCAACTTGACTGTACGCGCTGGCTCAGGGTTTCCAGGACCTTGGAGCGCATCTGCGAGTAGCCATGACAAGGACGCTGGGAGCTTGAATTTGCTGCTGAGCCCAGCGAGCGGCGAGATCCCCGAGGTCGACGCGCTGCCTTCTCCTGCGGTCGGTGGAGCATTCACAGATTCACTTCTCGGAGGAGTTTCGTCTCGAGCAGGCGTCATTTCGAGCGTTCCATGCTCCTCGGAAAGCGTACACCACATGCGCTGGCCCGCGATTTGTCTCCCGGAGAAGAGCGATTTTGCCATCGCCACGGGAGGTTTCGCTCCTGTCGCGTGCGGCGCCTGGACGAGCGTCAAGTATCCGCTTTTCAAATGGCGTGCACCGTCCAGTTTCTCCATGTTGAGACTCTTGACGATCGCGAGCAGCTCCATATGCAGGATTTCCACGCCGGCGTCACTTAGTTGCCCTTCCCACCGAAGTCGTTGCACCGTGAACCACAGTTGCCGGATGCGCTGTCGTGCATCACTCTGTAGATGCAGAAGCTGGATCGATGCATTCAGAAACACCTCACACGCTGCTGCTGATGGAGCGGCATCGTCAGGTTCTTTGATGTCGTCTCGAGTCTGCTCGTGAGGTCCTTCTGGAGTTGTGTCAGGATTCGCCTCCGAGCTCGTTTCCGTTTCTGGCTCCGAGTTTGCAGATGTCTGTGCTGGATCTTCGGAATGTGAAGCATTCTTCAACTCTTTGCGTTTGTCGCCAGTGTCAGCTTCTTCTTGAGCTGGCACACGAAGTAACGCGGCAGCAATGTGGATGTTCTCGTCGGATTTTGACCGCAACGCCCTCCTCAGGAAACTCAATCGAGACGATGACAGTGCACGCGGTTTCGAGGTCGCAGCTGGTATCTCGGACGCTAGTCCTGCACGGGGTTTCGGTGACTCCTTCTGCTGTGCTTGTTGTGCTTGCTGGCTGCTCTGCTCAGCCGGAACCTGTGCTGCTCTCCCAAGTCCATAGTCTTTGCCTCGAGTGCAGGAAGTTGCTAACTGGGCTGTTCCTGGCTCCACCGCCGCCTCACCAATTGAAGACTCGAACGGCTCCCTTCGACTCAATGATCGAGATCGCAGCATCTCCATTGGGCTCAATCTTCGCGTTCGACGCAAGAACCGAATCGCCAGCGTTAGCGCAGCTCTTGATTCCAAATGCACCGCTTGCTTGTCTGGAGAGAAACCTGGAAAATCAAAAACCTGGCCAAGAAAAGAAATAGAAACGGCTCCACCCATTTCTTTTTGCACTCGTCGTTTCACTTGCCAGTCATCCTCCAGTCGGTTCTTGAAGCATCTCGCCAGAGTATGTGTTTCCACGCGGTTGGGCATCCTCTCTTCTGCATGCTGATACCTTGCCTCAGATCAAAAGGGAAGAGACGAACACACACAACGAACTCCTTGCACGCCCATTCTTTCGCAATACAAAACGTCCTTCCTCTATATATTTCCTCCATCTCTGTTTTTTGCTTGTGTGTGTGTGTTGTGTGTTGTGTGTGTGTGATTCTTTTTCTGCTTTGTTTTCTTTTGCTATGTACAAGCCGCAATATCCATGCCCTGTTCCCCTGTTTCTCGCTTGTCGCACGATCCATTCGCTGCTATCATCCCTCCCTCCAGTCGGTCCGTTTAGTTGTCCATTCTATCGAGCGTCTTCTTTAATACTTCAAACGTTGTCCACGAAACAGCTACGGATGGAGCTTGCACTAATAGGCGTGGGTACACACCACGGAAGAACCCCGTCAAGCCCTCCTGCGCTCGAATTTGCACCAACGCGTCCAAAAGACCACGGTATTGCACACGCATCTTTGGTTCACCGCCGATTGCTTTCTGCTCCACCATGACAGGAAACATCCAAGCGAAATCAGATGCATTGCACTACCAAGAAGTCGTCGATGAGGATGAATGGATGCATAAAGTACGTACAGTCGCAGCCACTGGGTTGTTAATCGAGCAGGAAGTCGGAACAGAGAGAGCCACTCCTCGCGTCTGTAGCTGCGAACATCGGGCACGAGAAGGACACTAGGTATGAACAACCACGCCACATAGTAAGCAAAAAAGCTGAACAATGACAAGCAAAGGGCAAAAACCTGCAGTTCGGCTCGTGAAGCAAATGAAGCAGTAGCAGGTGCAGGTGCCACCCGAGGTCGTACCGAAGGATCTTCTTGCACCAACAGCATCTGCGTTTGCAAGCGTGTCTTGGCCACATCCAATGGGTTCGTGAGCACACCAGCCAAAGCGCCAGCCATCGCGCCAGAGGCAAAATACGCCGAGATGTTCATTTCGCCAGTTGGATTTAAAATCTTCTTGAAGGTTTCGTTTGCAGAGACCATAATCATACTGCAAAGTATCACAAAAAGCGAGTTAGGAATCCCGCCGTCACTAACCATCCATACGCTCTCCAGTCCTGCGCAACGCATAAACGGCGTACCTGTAGGGAAGGTTCATGATAAA
Organism: Globisporangium heterothallicum; assembly: GCA_023334155.1. Lineage (NCBI taxonomy): Eukaryota > Oomycota > Peronosporomycetes > Pythiales > Pythiaceae > Globisporangium > Globisporangium heterothallicum. The sequence continues at coordinate 7,198 of JAASGH010000028.1, read as the reverse complement.
AGTCGTTGGGAAACTAATATACAGCGCGCGGAATCCTTCGTGTCTGACGATCTGCAGAACGCGACACACAAGCGATTAGCAACAGCGGACTGCGACCGCATACGATGAGCGCAAGCGGAAGAGAAACACACCGTATTGAAACAATCGGTTACGCCGTTGTAGTATCCTAACTGCAGGCGCTGCTTTATGACCTGCATCGATTGAGGTACAGAGAGAGAAAAAGAGTCAAACACACATCGCATGTTTACTCCAATGCAAATGCCTTACATCCATCGGTGTCATGATCAAGTCGTGGCAAACGGTTGCAACAACACCAGCAGCGCCTACGGAGAGCGCATGCACGGTGCTAGTGGTTAGTACAATCGATATGCACACTAGAGGTGCCATTGCAGCGGCAGACACGGTAGATGCAATAAGTACCTGACGCAACAGGTGTGTGCTCCGCACTGTCGGCGCCAAAGGATTTCTTCATGGCTTCAAACACGGAGAAGTAGACCGCATGCGCTGGGAGACTCGCACTGAGCATCGTGCTCACGCCGCGAAACAAACGCAGAGGACCTTCTTCGGCAATGAGCTTGCGACCCGTTTGTATCGCAGACAGCTTGAGTGGCTTCCCATTCACAGGACAACGTTGGCATTGCATGTGAGTCTGTGCGAGCACAAGTAGCAATAGCACACGCGCGTTAGCTCCGTACCAATATCCAGAGTAAAAGAACATGACAAGTGTGCTGGCATCATCATTCAGACAGCGTAAGATACGCGCAAGCTAGACGCAGGAGACGGGTGGTGGAAACAGAAGAGAGGTCGCCGCCACTACAACAATAAACCACCACCAGAATACGACAGCAACCACGTTGCCGCCGCAGTGGCAGCATTATGGCGTGTTCGTCCGCGCTCACTACTTTGTATACCTAATCGTGTCGCCACCCATTTATCCAACCACCGACAGCCAACCTCCTTTCCTCACCATATCCCTCAACCAGCTCTCTACCCGTGCGCACTGCATCCATACGCCGCACCGTACACACACATCGATACACACACACACACGCAGACACACAGAGAGTGAAGTCCTCCCAAACGTACTTTGATCGTATCGATGGGGAAAATCGACACGTGCTCGGCGACGCCCGCGGCCGAGCCCGCCACCATGTGGTGCAGGAACGAGCCTTTCTCGGGCGTCCACTCCTCCCAGTCTTCGTCGATCACGGGCGCATTGCTGCTGCTGTTCGTCGTCGTCGACATCTTCGCTCGCTCGCTCGCTCGCTCTGTGGGGCTTTAGCGTTTGGTCACCAACTACACTGGCGATTCAAACTGTCGGTCGGCAAGCTGGAGCGCACACAGTATTGACGAGCGAGCGCGCACTGAGCGAATCACAATGCGGGTCCCCCTCCCCTGATGTCGCAACCTTCGACATCGATCCCCCGCGGTCCACTATGAGCATCCAACCAGCTCGCCCGAAAAGAGCAACTCCGATCTGATTGGCGCATTGCAACCATGTGGAGTGTGCGGGTGATGTCCGCCCTCTTTGTCCTCCCCTTTTATCAATGGACGCCTCCCATCGTAGGTAGTGAGCAAACTCGAACCGACTCGTGTTTCCGCATACACATCATGGATGCGGTCAAAATGGTCTGCATCCCGGTATACGCAGGTTACTCGCCATAAAGAGGGCATTCGGATAGTGTCCAAGCCAGCAGATTTTTGTGATCACGGCCACATATCAGGAATGATGATCCCACAGGATCGTTGGAATCGGATGCGTGTGTGTGTGATCGCTTGCTTTTTGCGCATACGTCTTTGACTATCGATGTGCGGTGTGTACTGCAGTTCCCATGTGGCCGGCAGTCGATAGAACTTTATGGAAAAAGGCGGATGGAGCATGCGAAAGATTAGTACACACGACACGCGCTTGTGTGGATCTGGATGTGTGGTCGCGCAGTACGGTATGTGCTCTCTCTCTTTGAGTGAGAGTGAGAGGAGTTGCGTGAGCAAGAAGGAGTTTGTGGATAACGGTATACTATGGAACATGAAAAGGGGGAAACGGGTGGATCCAAAGGGGTTCGCGGCACACGCCACGCACTTCAAAGAGTGGGAATCTGGTGGTGGGGGAGGAATCCGACCAAACGACGTAACAAACAAAAAATGTCCCTTGCGATGATGGTGATGATGCCGCGCGCTTTCCCGTTTAACACAAACAACGTCGTACAGTCGGTTCCGAGGATTTGAATATTGGCATCCACTCTTTCGTGTCCGCTCGTCCACCCATTTCGCATATCAAATATGTCATTGCGAACGAAGACTTGGGGATCTTTCCCAGTCTCGCTGGCGGAATGCACGAATGGGTTGGATATGCAAAAAAACGCAACTCGTCTCGCTCTCTCTGTGTGTGTGTGTGTATTAGTAATACTTGCAGTCAACATCGCATCTACGACACTGTGCACATTGCTGGGGGATTGAGATAGTCGCCATAAACGAGGAGCTCCCAGGATGCGCCAATGAGAACCCATTGCCCCGTTCCCTTGTCGCTCGGGAGTGAATGGGTCAAGGGGGAAAGAAGGATCCTGTTTGAGCCATTGCTTCCCTCAGCTGCAACCGAACCCACCACGCAAACCGCACCACCAAAAAAACACCCACTCGTTCGCGTTCAGCTACCCGGTGTCGCTTTCTATCCTTGAACCATTTGTTTTTGTCTTCTTCAATCCACATTGCGCTGTGTGTTTTGCTGTCCACACAATGGGTAGCGATCAGCTGGATGCCAATGGAAGAATGACGCGCTCTGGAGGATCCGCTGAGCTGATTCGCAGATTTCGGGTCACCGAAATGGCGATGAGCGACCTTCTCTTCGCTCGGAAGCTCTGTCCCGAGTCTCCTCAATCGAATTGCCTGCGAACTCCAGCGTCACGCTTGCTCCACGTAGATGCTTCCAGACGACTTGGATTTCAGGAAACCCCGCAGCTCTTGCGCATGAAGCGCTGGCACGCGAACCGTGAACTCCGCGCCAGCAGGATTTGCGTAGTCCTGACTCTCGATATCGGCGAGGAACCGCGTGCACCCGTGCTTTACGACGTCGATATACGAGAACGGCGCTTGCACACGCAGCACCGCAGTCGGCACTTTATCGACGACCTGCACATGCTCCATCAGCTCCTGCGCGGCAGACCCATATGCGCGAATGAGTCCACCCGTGCCCAGCAACGTACCCCCAAAGATTCTGGAGACAACGATGCAGACATCCACCAGTTGCGCTCTCTGCAGTGCCGCGAGGATCGGTTTCCCCGCGGTGTTGTGGGGCTCGCCGTCGTCCGAGCAGATCTCCCTTCCGTCGAACGTCGTGTACGCGTAGCAGTGATGGCATGCCGACGGGAACTTGGCGCTCTGTGTTGCGAGCAGCTCTTTCACTTGTCTCTGTGCGCTGTCGCCGCCATTCTCGTCACTGGAAGCTGCCTCGACGCCGGATGCAAGCGGCCACGCAGCGGCGATGAAGCGCGAGCCCTTGCGCTTCGCGATCTCATGCTCCACGGCGACGCGGATCGTCTTCTTCACCACACTCGCCATCCTTTCTCGTTTGGATGGCGATTGTATGGCGAGTGTCTTCGATGACGCGTCTGTCTATGTGCCAAATGCAGATTTACCCAATCTGAGCGAAGAAGCGCACAACGTCACCAAGAGCAGCCTCCAATAACGCGTGCCACTCCAAATACGCTTCCAATGCGCTCGAAAAAGGGTTGCACACTACAAGAGCAGTCAAAGTGGGTATAAAGCGGGTGCTTGAAATATAGAGGCGAGACATCAAATACCGGTATGTGGACAGATCCGCTGTCGGTATTTCTCGACTTTCAATTGCGGATTCATGGCAGGATGGATGCAGAGGATCGAGACCATCGCTCGCTCGCTCATTCGCTCATTCGCGAACAAGAGGAAATCAGCGACGGAGAAGGGTTTTGTGCACGATGGCAGAGAGGAAAGACCCAGTGACGCGCTTCTTGGAGTATCTGCGCATCCGCACTGTCAGTGGCGAAGGACCGCATGGCGCGTACCAACAGGCAAGTGGGAAACAAAACAAAAAGACGAATGAGGCGATGGGATTGCACTGCAATGCGCTACTGCTAACACCGATGGGATGGATGACGACAGGGAGCAGAGTGGCTTCGTGACTATCTGCTGGAAGGTACGCGGCGCCTTACCATCTCTTTCGTAATGCGGTGTGATGCTCGTGATTGAGCTGGTTCTTCTGTGTTTGTGGCAATACAGTGGGGCTGAGTGTGGAAGTGTTTGCACCCGTGGACAACAAGCCGATCGTGTTTGCGACATGGAAGGGGGAAGACCCGACGCTCCCGGGCGTGCTGCTCAACTCGCACTATGACGTCGTGCCTGCTCTGCCCGAGCACTGGCAGTACGATCCTTTTGATGTACGAAGTGCTTCCCTGCTGTTGTATCATCGATGCGGACCATTTCACGCATAGACGTCGTGTGCTAATCGGTCCTTCTTGCTTGCATGTGTCAATAGGCGAAAGTACTTGATGACGGTCGCATCTATGGCCGAGGCACGCAGGATATGAAGAGTGTGTCGATCCAGTACGTGGAAGCGATTTTCAAGTTGAGAGATGCTGGTTTCACGCCGAAGCGAAATGTGTACGTGCTGTTTGTGCCGGACGAGGAAATCGGCGGCACCGAAGGCATGGAGAAGTTTCTCGAGAGCGAGCAATTCCGAAGCATTCAGCCGCTCGCGTTTGCGTTTGACGAAGGGATCGCCAACCCAGCGGACGCGTTCACCGTGTTCTATGGCGAGCGCGTGCCATGGTGGTTCTACGTGAAGGCGGAAGGTCCAACGGGTCATGGCAGTCGATTCATCCAGAATACTGCGACGTCGAAGATCATCGATATCTGCAACAAGGTACGAAGTGGAGAACGTCGTCGTGATGTGCTGTCACGTCTCATGGTCGTGCAAATGTTTTGGTTGTTGCAGGCACTGGCGTTCCGAGATGAGCAGGAAAGAGCGCTCGGTGCAGACACTGGCTGCAAGCACGGCGATATGAAAAAGAGAAAGTTGGGTGACGTCACGACGCTGAACATTACGGTGCTGGAAAGTGGTGTGTCCACGGATGGCGGCAAAACCCATGCGCTGAACGTGATCCCAACGGAGGCCATCGCCGGCTTTGACGTTCGCATCTCGCCAAGTCTGGACCTCAACGCGTTCAAGGCGATGCTGGATAAGTGGTGCTCTGCGGAAGGACTCTCGTGGTATTTCGCGCCGTGGTGGAAGGACCCGATCCGTGAGCACTACACGACCAACATTGATGACGACAACGTGTGGTGGAAGATCTTCAAGGGTTCGTGCGAGGTGAGTGAGCAGCTGCTTTCAGACGCAAAGGGAGAGGTTTGCCGATGCTGAACGCGTCTTACCTTTGCGTTCGTATGTGTGTGCAGAAACTTGGCGTCCCAGTGGAAGCCGAGGTGTTCCCAGCTGCGACCGACAGTCGCTTCATCCGCCGACTCGGGATCCCCGCGTTTGGGTTCTCGCCGATGAACAAGACCGAGATCTTGCTTCACGAACACAACGAGAGTCTACACAAGGACACCTTCCTGCGTGGCATTGATGTGTACGTAACGATTTTCCAGGACGTTTTGTCGCACGAATAAAGAGCAAGAGGTTGACGCTAAGAGGGAGAGGGAGAGAGAGTGTGAAAAGGAAAGGTTTGGTGAGTGTGAAAAGGTTGGTTCCATTTGTTGTTGTTGTCGCATTATCCAACTGTGTCTGCACGCGAGAGCAGCAAGAGTCCATAAAACGAACCATCAGCATACTGCAATCAAATTTGTTGGCTAACACCTGGAGCTCCGCACTCCACGAAAAAAGCACAGCTATGTATCAGCCTCACCTGCTGTCGAGGTTACTTGCACCGGAGCGACACTTATGGCATAAGCGGAGCCTCGTTGTACGAAAAGATATCTGTGAAAATGGCTGCGTACACGTCGACGCCCCGCAGGAACGTGTCCTTGTGCAGACTCTCATTGTGTTCGTGAAGCAAGATCTCCGTGTTGCTCATTGGGGAAAACCCCAGCGCTGGAATGCCAAGCTGACGTAGGAACCGACTGTCGGTCGCTGCGGGGAACACTTCGGCTTCAATGGCAACACCGAGTTTCTATTATGCGCGCATTCAAGCCCGCAACAAACAACCAAAGCGTCAGATGCCTCGTTGCCTCGTTGACCCGAGCAGGACACGGATGCACGTACCTCACAGGAGCTTTTAAAAAGCGTCCACCAGACATTGTCATCGTCCAGCTTGGTGGTGTAATGCTCCAGGAACGGATTCTTGACCGCACGCGCAAATTCCCACGACACGCCATCAGCCGAGCACCATTCGTCCAACTTCGCCTGTCGTGCATCCATCAAGTCGCAAGAACACGAGCAGGTCAGACGGTTCAATTCGAGGATCCGACACACAGAATGCTGCCACCAAAAGTACGCATCAATCTCCGTCATCTCATAGACGTACCCGGAACTCGTTGAGATCCGTGTCTGGAGAAATACGAATGTCGAATGCTGCCGTCGCCTTCGTCGGGATCACATTCAGCGCATGGGTTTTGCCGCCATCCGTGGAGACCCCACTTTGCAGCACCGTGAGGTTGACCGTGGTCACGTCTCCTAGTTTCCGCTTCTTTAAATCGCCGTGCTTGCAGCCCGAATCGACACCCAGCAGCTGTTCCTGCTCCTTGCGGAACGCCAACGCCTTGGTGCAGACATCGATGATCTTGGACGGCGCGGTGTTGGCGATGAATCGACTGCCGTGACCCGTGGGACCTTCCGCTGTGACATACAATGGCCACCCGACTCGTTCCCCATAGAACACGGTGAATGCGTCTTCGGGATTCGCGAGCCCTTCGTCAAACGCAAACGCGATTGGCTGGATTGCCTTGAACTCTTCGTGCACAAGGAATTCCTCCATTCCCTGCGCACCACCGATCTCCTCGTCCGGCACGTACAGCAAGTAGATGTTGCGCTTTGGCGTAAAACCAGAGGACTTGAGCTTGTGCACAGCTTCCGCGTACTGGATGCACACGCTCTTCATATCCTGAGCACCGCGTCCGTAGATGCGACCATCCTCGAGCACCTTGGCCTAGAAAACATCCAAATAGCAGTGCAGAATAACGATGCGTTCCGCTTGATGGACTGTATAAAGTGCTCGGCAAGAGGGAATGG